>CAUZXS010001070.1:97500-102500 GCA_963585895.1 Sepioteuthis lessoniana | reverse complement strand
ATAACCACATTCCTCAATTTCAAGTAGTCATGTCATCAAAATATATTAGGATATGTTTATAAATTTGATGACATCACATACATACTCAAAATATTTTTTCTCACCATCAGAATCTCTGTTCACACCTCCCACTGTTAGAGGTCAGTGTATTCCAAAACATCACTCAACACACATTAACGTTTTTTTGTACTCACACTGTATATAAGAACATAAGTACACCTTATACACAAACATACACACAAATACATATATATATATATATATATATATATATATATGCATGGATATATATACGTATATATCATGATTGGCATATATATGTATATATACATATACATACTAACGTTCTACTGTATATAAACTCATATTTTCTAATATATATATATATATATATATACTCACATATTCATGAGCATATATATCTATAAATGTGTATGTGTGTCCGTATGCATAAATATTTATATGTGTGTGTATGTGTGTGTGTGTGTGCGCGCGCGCGTGTGTGTGTGTGTGTGTGAGTGTGTTTGCAGGTGTATATACACACATACACAATTATGCATACGTATAGATTCTCATATATATTCATGGATATCTATATATGTATATACTTCTAAATATGTGTATATATGTGTATATATATATATGTTCGGACATTGGCCTAGGGGTTAGAGTGTTCGCCAATGGCCCGGGAGACCTGGGTTCAATCCCAGGTCGAGTCATACCAAAGACTCAAAAAATGGTACTTGATGCCTCCTTGCTTAACACTCAGCATTATAAGGTACGGATCAAGGGTAAAGTAGAGCAATCTAGGGAAAGGATTAGCGCCCTCCCCTACACATTGGTGTAGTAGCTATCGAAAAGGGAGCTTTCGGGTTACCCTCGACTATGGTCGCCAACTTTACTTACTTATATATATGTTAGGCATGATACTAAACTAAACATGATTTTGATTTTCTCGTTTTGGAGATCTAGGGAGTGTGGAATACATCTTCATTGCCATTACTCCCTGGTTCACTCTGAGCTGGAGTTGTAGTACCTGTTAGTGTCTCATCTATAGGCCAAGATCTCTTGTTTTCTATAATTTTTTGTGTACCCCTTCTTTGCAATACTTCCAGGTCTAATCTGACCCGGAGTGGTAATACCTGTCTAGGTCCCATCTATAGGGAAAAAGAACTGTTCGATCATTTACATTTGATTGTTATAATTATAGTTACTTATTTTAAGCCATAGAACTGAGTGCAAATTATACACACACACACACACACACACACACACACACACACACATATATATATATATATATATATATATATATAGGAATACTTACTGATGTTAAATAATAACACGTGAAACCATTTATTGGAGTGCAAACAAATGATTTACTTAAAGTAGGATTATAAGTGTTTGATAGCAATATTTGTCTCAATGTGGTCCTACCAAAGAGTTAAACAGAACTGTTTAACCAATTAACTATGTGCAAACAAATGACTGATGTTAAATTGAATTATTAGTGTTGAATAGAAATACATGATACGATTTGACTGTGTGCAAACAAATGTTCAATACCAAATAAATTTATTAGAGCTGGGTAGAATACTTGAAACCATTTAACTTAGGGCAAACAAATGAGTTCTCGCTTGTTTAAAATGTTACCTACAAACTTTTCGTTAAAAAATCATATGTATTTTATATATTTGTATAAAGGGGACCTGGTATTAAATAACCGACAAAGGTCGATATGCCGCAAAAACTAACTAACCAATTAATTAAACTATAACTGGTGGTGAGTTTCCGATCCTGGAGCTTTGAGGCATGTATAGTACCCCTTCATTGCCATTAAGTTCAGGTCCACTCTGACCCCGAGTAGATTTCAACTAAGGATCAAATAAACCTCTTTAAAATTATTAATATTTGATCGGAATACTTGATACCATACAACTAAATTAATTGTATTAAGAATGCATACTTGAAGGTATTATGACTTTGAATAAGAATTAGTTACATGAAGCCATAAAGCAAAGAAATGGGTATTATTAGATAGAAATACCAATTTAAAATCAAATTATTAGTTTGGTTTGTTTTTGGTTTTATGGCATATCAACTATTTTAGGTTATTTAATGCCAAATCGATTTTCATTCATAGAAATAGTTCTATTTCAAAGAGTAGAGTTTAGCATAAGTATCGTTAGTTTGTTTGTTTGGATTTTATGGTATAGTAACCTTTGTAGGTTATTAAATGCCAAGTCTATTTTCATACAAATGTCCAGTTCTATTTTAAATAATTCAGATTGGGTGGTTGGCGGTTTTGTTTTACTGCATCTCAACCCTTTTCGGGTCATTTAACGCCTAATCACGTCATTTTGATGAAAGTTTGTGCTTCAACGTCTTCGTTTGTTTGTTTGGGTTTTATGGCATATCAACCATTGTAGGTTATTTAATGCCAAATCCATTTTTACATAAACATTTCGTTTTCAAACAATTCACTTTAGCATAAGTACACAGTTTAATTGTCAAAAAAATGTATTTCAAGCTATTCAGTTTAGTCAAACAGTTCTTTTTCAAATCATTCATTTCAGCTTAAGTACGTAGTTTAAATGTTAAAACAGTCCTATTACAAATAATTCTGTTTAGCATAAGTACACTGTTTAGTTCTATTTGACTCATTGATAGAACCCACTCCGGGCTAGAGTGGACATGGGAGCAATGGCAATTAAGCGATACTCCACCTTCCCCAAAGCTCCAGCATTACTGGAGCTTCACCATCAGATTGTTTAGTGTCATATCCAGGACACTCGTTGGTGTGTGTGTGGGGGGGTCTTAACTTCTGTAGAGATGCAGTCTGTATATTCTATAGCCCCAGCTGACAGGGTAATAATTATTAGTGTTAGAGAGGAATAGTTAAAACCATACAACTGTGGGCGAATTATATGTTTAAGATAGAAATGCTTGATGTCAATTAACAGTGTGCTAAAAAATCTTACGAAACAACTATGCAGATCATGTGAATATGAAACTACAATAAACGTGACTCCCAAACCTCAAAGCATAAAATAACGGGGAGGGTAGAAGAGAAGACATATGTATATAGGAAATAAAAAAAATTAAGTATACAAAATCAAGAAGGCATATAAATTTTTCTGAGTCATTATTAGAATCTCATTTTAAAGAAATATTCTCTCAGAGTATATCTTTTATAAAGGCCAAGGTGGCTATAATGGATATATAACACTGAATTTCAGACTTCAAAGATCCAAATTTTCTTTCTTTTTTTCTAAGCATTAATCTTTCGATATATATATATATATATATATATATATATATATATATATATATATATATATATATATATATATATATATATATATATAAAGTGGGCAAACGTAGTCGAGGGCGATCCAAAGGATCCCTTTTCAATAGCTACTACACCGAAGTGTACGGGAGGGCACGACTCCTTTCCCCGAATTGTTCCACTTTACCTTTGATACGTACCTGATAAGGCTGAGTGTTAAGCAAAGAGGTACCAAGTACAATTTTTGAGTCTTTGGAATGATTCGACCTGGTTGCCCAGGCCATTGGCGAACGCCCTACCCACTTGACCAACTAACCGGTGTTCCAAAAGTTTAGAGACTGAAGCTTTATTTAACAAGACAGTAATGAAGAAGGATTGAAATTTTAATTTTCTTTAATATAACCCTCTTTAACACACTTATTCCAACAAATTTTTCCTTGGTCAAAGCACTTTTGAAAAGTATATGGAATTAGCATTGATTCGTCTCGATAGCGGTCTAAACTCCAAGATATTATCATTTATTGTATGTTTCTTATTTGCGCGCAGGTTTTTACTTAAATTTAGGAATTTAAAATTGGACTTACACACATTCGTCCAAGTTACTATACGAGTTATTGATCACAACTCGTATTTGTCTTGCATTTCAAAAACTTTAGTTTTTTTTTTTAATCATTGAAATATCAATTAAATTTGAAAAAGAAAATAAAAGGTCAGTTTCTTAGTTTGGCTTATTTGTTATTATTATTGCAACTCCCTATGGTTTATTTAATGTCCGAATTTGATTCCTTAGTATATTTTTAATGGCTATATTAACTACATTTTCAATGTTGCATTGCATTTTTTAGATTCCAATTTTTCATTTATGAACATCATTTGCTTGCACAGATATATGATAACAAGTATTCCTATGTAATACAAATAATTTGCGCTGGTCTACAGTTTTGGTTTGGTTTGTTTTGTTGGGTTTTATAGCATATCAACCTTTGTAGGTTATTTAACGCCAAATCCATTTATATATAAATAATCTGTTCTATTTAAAACAATTCAGTTTAGCATAAGTACACAGTTTAATTGTCAAAAACATTTCTATTTCAAACTATTCAAGCAGTTATGTGTAACAATTCAGTTAAGTGTAAATAAAGTTTTAATGTCGAAAAACAGTTCTATTTCAAATAATTTAGTTAAACATAATCACGCAGTTTAAATGTAAGTACGGTTTAATTGTCAAAAACATTTCTATTTCAAGCTATTCAGTTTACTCAAACAATTCATTTTAGCATAAGTATGCTGTTAGTTCTATTTAACCCATAGATAGGGTCCTATCAGGTGCTACCACTCCGGGCCAGAGTGAACCTGGGAGCGATGGCAATGTTGGGGTACTCCGTATTCCCCAAAGCTCCAGCACTGCTGGAACTTCACCATCAGATTATTTAGTGTCATATCGTTAGTGGGTGTCTTACCCCTCTGCAGAGGTGCAGTCAGTGTATTCTACAGCCCCAGCTGACTGGGCAATCTTCAGTTTTAATTATTTCTATCAAATA
The DNA here is from genome assembly GCA_963585895.1 of Sepioteuthis lessoniana. NCBI lineage: Eukaryota > Metazoa > Mollusca > Cephalopoda > Myopsida > Loliginidae > Sepioteuthis > Sepioteuthis lessoniana. Next base: position 97,670 of record CAUZXS010001070.1, on the reverse strand, counting down.
ATAGTATAATAATATTGATTCATGCTCAATTATATGGTTTCAAGAAAGTATTCCTACTTAATAATAATCGTTTACACGCAATTATATGCTGTCAAGCATTCCTATCTAACACAAATAATTTGCGAGTAATTATATATATTCAACTGACTAATACAAAGATACGAAATTCT
>CAUZXS010001070.1:42500-90000 GCA_963585895.1 Sepioteuthis lessoniana | reverse complement strand
TCTCTACGTGCCCTTATACATGAGAAGTTGTATCAGACTCAGCTAAGCTGAGTAAACAAGCGTCTTACGCTGCGCGAGGACATTTAATAAGCTAGTCTCGTCGACTTCGGGTAAAGATTCTGATAATAGAGCTGTTTTAATTCCATTGGAAAACATTTCTTTCTCATGTATATAAGAGAATTAATTTTTAAAATGCCATTTATTTCATTGGGGGCGTTTTAGTAGCTTTTTAAATAAAATTAACTTAAAAAAAAACAAAAACGAGTGATGTGGCCATAAATTGGAGGTTCAATTTACAATAGTCTTGACATGCATATTTGAACACTGACTTTCAGTCATCTGATATTCAATTTATAAAATTCACGTAGGCAGGCCCTGACTTTATGTCCATAAACAATTTCATTGGAAATTATTTTTGTTTGTTTTTGTTGTTTTTGCACATTTATTTATGTTCGTTTTGCTATAGAATATCTAGGAATCTTTCATTTTAAAGAAAAAAAAAAGCTGAAAATAAAACAAAACAAAGAAAACACTTAAAAGAAAGGAACCATGCATGATGGTTATAAAATGGGGGAACAGTTTACAACGCAATAATAATAATAATAATAATAATAATAATAATAATAATAACGCCATAGTCGTGTTTAATTAAAATCTATATTGCAAATCGGACCTCGTATCTATTAAACAAGTTTAAAAGCGCGGTAAAGTTGACCCAAAGCCGAACTTTTTACACCTTATTTTTCCGATGTAGGTATCATTGGGGAACGAGAAACGTTTGAGTAAACGGGCCAAAACCACTGCCTTTACCAAATATGGGCATTTCTGCCCGACGAAAAACGCTGTACGGGTAACACGAACCAAAAAGTTCGGCATCGGGTCACTTTTACTACGCTTTTAGTAATTTACTAAGCTTTTTGCTTAGATGTGGCACAAGGCCGTATAAATGGGGCACTCGTGAAGGTTTGCTTGCCTAGCTTGCTATCCATTACATGACTCAAGGCGCCCTTTATCACGCTTTTAACCTGTAATATATATCCGCTAATACATTATAAAAATTGTCCATAAATTTGTACACCCCACCACTTTTTTAAAAATAAAAAGTGGTTTTATTCTTAGTGGAGAATTATGGAATTATGGACAGCTATCAAAAGGCTATCGATTATATGGAAATCAGATCTAACCGATAAAAGGAAACGCAGTTTCTTCCACGCTGCGGTCACATCGATACTGCTAGATGGTTGCACTACATGGACGCTAACAAAACGGCTGGAGAAGAAGCTAGACGGCAATTATACAAGAATGCTACGTGCAATCTTGAACAAGTCCTGGCGGTAACACCCCACAAGACACCAACTGTACGGCCACCTGCCCCCTATCACGAAAGCTATTCAAGTTAGACGAGCCAGACATGCTCACAGCAGGGACGAACTCATAAGAGATGTACTCTTATGGACCCCCACACATGGCCGTGAAAAAGCAGGACGACCAGCACGAACATACATTCAGCAGCTATGTGAGGATACGGGATGTTGTCCTGAAGACCTACCTAGGGCGATGAACGATAGGGAGGAGTGGCGAGAGAGGGTCAGGGATATCCGTGCTACCAGCGCGATATGATGATGATGATGATGATGATGATGAATTAATAATAGTTATGACTAATTTATATGGCACTGAAATTTTCTGACTAAAGATAGAATTGCATAACTATATGTTAAGATTGTACTCATATTTCAATTGCTTAATATTTCGATTTTTCCTTCCAAAGTCAGTAGAATACACCGAGTGAACATCTGCAGAGGAGTAAGACCACCTGCCTATTAACGAGTATCCTGGATATGACACTAAAATTCATCAGATGGTGAGACTCCTGTCCTAGAACATTGGAGAATAAGGATTACTCTTTCATAGGCATTACTCCCAGATCCACTCTGATCCGGAGTGGTAGTACCTGTTTGGGTCCCATTTATGGATTAAATAGAACTGTTTAATCTTTATGTGATACAATTAATCTGGGAGCAAACAAACCACTGTTAAGTTGGATTATTAGTATTTCATTGTAAAACTTTGTAACATTTAACTGTGTCTAAATAACTAGCTGTGTTTGGTTGGAATAAGTTAAACCATTTAACTGTGTGCAAACAAATGAACTGTGTCCTGTTTAAAAACTAACGTTCCCTGCAAACTATTGATTTATAAATCACACGCGTACACACACGCACACATGCATACAACACACACACACACACACATACAAACGCTCTCTCTCTCTCTCTCTCATACACACACACACATACACACACACGCAAACACTCACTCACACACGTACACACAAACATTCACTCAAACACGCACAAACACTCATTAACCCACCCACACATCCATACAAACACTCACACATGCACACAAACACTCACTCACTCACTCACTCACATACACTCAAACCCTTACTCACACAAACATTTACTCACCCACACACAAACACTCATTCAACCAACCACACAAATACTCACTCACTCACACATACACACAAACACTCACTCACGCACACATACACAAACACTGACTCACTCACACATACACACAAACACTCACTCACACACATATACACACAAACACTGACTCACACACATATACACACAAACACTCACTCACGCACACATACACAAACACTGACTCACTCACACATACACGCAAACACTCACTCACGCACACATACACAAACACTCACTCACAGACACTTACACACAAACACTTACTCACACATACACTCAAACATCCACTCACTCACACACATTCACAAACACTAACTCACACACACATACACACAAAAACTCATTAACCCACCCACTCATCCATACAAACACTGACTCACTCACACATACACACAAACAACCACTCACACACACATCCACACAAACTCATTCACACACACAAACACCCACTCACACACACATCCACACAAACTCATTCACATACATAAACACCCACTCACACACACATCCACACAAACTCATTCACACACACAAACACCCACTCACACACACATCCACACAAACTCATTCACACACATAAACAACCACTCATACACACATCCACACAAACTCATTCACACACATAAACACCCACTCACACACACATCCACACAAACTCATTCACACACACAAACACCCACTCACACACACATCCACACAAACTCATTCACACACACAAACACCCACTCACACACACATCCACACAAACTCATTCACACACACAAACACCCACTCACACACACATCCAAACATAAACTCATTCACACACACAAACACCCACTCGCACACACTTCCACACATAAACTCATTCACACACACACACACATATATAAAGAAAATAAGCCCATTGTGATTGTTTCTGTTTCGGTCCCATATATCGGTCAAACAGAATTACTTAATCATTTACTATACAAGGAACCGTTTAATTCGGGCAAAAATAACTATTAGTGTTAGATAGGAATACTTGAAACCATTTAGCTGTGTTAAGACAAATGATCCTTAGCACGAGCAAAAATTGGAACCTACAAACTCTTCGTTGCCAAATCATATTCATTTAATATATTCATATAAATCGGATTTGGCTTTAAATTACTAACAAGTATCTTGGGCTGCACGAGTAGAGTTTTTGCCAATGGCCCGGGAGACCTGGGTTCAATCCCAGGTCAAGACAAACCAAAGACTCAAAAAATGGTATTTCATACCACCTTGCTTAGCATTATAAGTTTAGGATCATTATAAGTTTAGGATCAAGTGTAACGTGGAGCGCCCTCTACTACACTTCGGAGTAGTAGCTATTGAAAAGGGAGCCTTCGGGTCACCCTTGACAATCGTCATCGACTTTACTTACTTTCATTGAATAACCGTAAAACCAAGCCAACTAACCAACCAACCAACTAATCCTTCCAAAGTTTCAATTCTATAATGTAATAAAATATTCATATTCATATTCAATAATAAAATGATATAACTTTTCGTTGTATAATATTTCGTAAATTTTATTCATAGATCTAAAAGGTTTAACAAAATCTTTATATACAATCTCGTAACTTAACACTCAGTATTATAAGTTATGAATCAAGGGTAAAGTGGAACAATCCAGAGAAAGGAGTAGCACCCTTCCCTACACCTCGGTGTAGTAGCTATTGGAAAGGGAGCCTTCGGGTCACCCTCGACTATGCTCGCCAACTTTACTTACTTATTATTATTATCTTCATTATCAGCAAATCTTCTCAGATCCCTGGACTCTTATCAGTATTTTGGTCAATCTCAACAATGCTGTGATTAGAATAGTTTTGATTTGTCCACCGGTTTTAACCTCTTCAAATCATTTCCCAAGCCTTCCGAGATCGTTCCATCCGCCCTATTGACAATTGGTATCACCCACACTGTCTTCTTCGACAGCTTTTTTTAGTATCTGGCAAAGCCCAATTACATGTCTTTCTTTTTGCTTTCTTAATTTTCACTCTATGATCTGCTGGTACGGTAAAATCCACTGGACTGCGAATTCTCTTCGTTTGGTTTATTATGACTAGATCTGGTCTTTTAGCAGGGATTTTAGAATCCGTGTGTAATTCAAAATCCAAGAGAACTTTATGCTTCTCATTCTATAGAACAGATTCTAGTTTGTGCAGGTACCATTTAGAAATTGCGTATTAGAAAACTTCACTTGAATATACTTGCTTTTTATGATGATGCTTTGTGCTGCCATTAAAAGAAAAAATGTTTCCTTTCGTAACCAGGTTTTACCGAGTGAGATTTCGCTAGTTAGTCACTTGAAATTTCCATAAATTGATTTGCTTCCAAGTTTTTGTTGTTCTGTTAGTCCTTAAATTGTCAGTGCTGTTACTGGCTGCTATATTTAGTCTTTCATTGCTCTTTTTAATGTTACCCACTTGTCTTCCTGATACCGTAAAGCTATCGTCAACGCTAGCAAGTTTTTTCTTCTTTTCTTGACATATATAGTCTGTCTATATGTCAACTCCTGGATATAAAAATCTTGTGTATGATCATTTACTTTCTTGTCCTCTGATCTATTTGTCTAGGTTCTTCCCGTGACCATTTTAAGAATAGTCCCGAATATCTTACAAGAGGGACTGCACAGGTATTTATTCGTTTGATGAGATTTTTTGCTGCAAGGTTTAGTTTCGAGAAGTTTACTCGTTTATCTGAAGTATTTTCTTATTTTTCTTTGTTTTCTGCTTGTTTCAGGGTGTTCACTTTCAATAATCCCAAGTACTTGTAATTTTCCTTTTTTTCGAGTGTTTTGATTCTTTCTTGATTTAGCAAATCTATTCCTTTCGTTTTTTTTTCTCTTTTTCCACTTTTCATTATGTGCATGGCATATTTTTCTCTGCCAAATTCCGTTCCTATATTATGACTGTATATTCTCATTATTTGAATCACAGTTTCTAGTTCTTTATTTTTAAGTTTTTCCAAGCAGCTTCATTTTGGCATTAATCCTTACTTATGTGTTGTATCGGTGTAAGGAAGCGATACAAAGTGAAATTGAGTTAACTACCTATTAGCTGAAGTAGTACAGTCCAACAAATATTATAAGCCTCGCGCTGTTGGTGTTCCGTCCGAAGTTGGTCTTACTACTGATAGAAATCTTTCAGTACTGACCGTGTTAAAAAAATATATCTTTTATTTTCCAGAGATACCAGAAGTCACGTGGTACGTGCCACTACACAACATTAGGATTTTGTAAAATCATTACACTCTGTGCACTTCCAAAGAATATAATTGAGTGGCATCATTTCTACTGCAAACTATAATGGCAAAAGAGCAACTCGTTAGAGGATACCACTTTGAATTTTCTCCTCTGCTAAAGTTTTTCCTCGAGATGTTAATTACACTTTTCAGTTTTTCATGGCTTCCGTGATGAATTTTATGACTTAGTCGGATATCTTCGACATTTCCAGACAACCCATGATCGAGATTTACGTGACCATATCACAGGTCTTTTTGTAGTCATTCCATGCCATAGCTACATTGTTCCACCCTGCTCTTCTCTCTTTGAAGATGAGCTGATGAATGTACAGTTGTCACCCCGTCGACTGCCTAGACCACCTACGAATCAATACTCCAATGAAGGATTGAACCTAGGCTTGTAGTCACCTTCGCAAGTTGTATTTTAGATCCAGATAACTGAAGTCGCCTTTCACCGATCGCCAATCAAATCAGACAGGGTTAATCATTCGAAGAAAAATGAATTGAAGTCAAAGGCCAGAGATAAAACAACATGGGGTTCTCAATAATTAAAACAAAGTTTAGTTGACAAAAAAAATAACAATGTCCGTGAAAAAAATAATTAATTTCTCTTTTCAAAAATTAATCTCCGATCATATAAGTTCCTTCCGCGTTGAGTGAGGTTATACGATACAGAGACTTGGCCCCGTTTATGGCAGCTGTCAGTCTAGTTACAGCAGTAAACATAATCTTTCAAAAAATCTAAGTCATTCTTCAGTTTCCAATTTTGCTTAGTTTTCTATTCGTCAGGTTCCCGTTACTAAATCGTGATTCTTGCTTCCCTGTTTCAGAAAGTCCGGCTCAAGGCGTCAAATGCAGAGTGTTAGAGTTTCATTTCGGTCTACCTCTCTTTAAGTTTATAGAACTGTTTCTCTTGCTTCCAAGTTGGCGCATCTTATTAACTATCCACTCCTTAATTAATCTTCAGTAACTAATTCAATTCACTGTTGCTCTCGTCCATCCAAACGGTGAATCCCTGTGCCAACCAATTAAGACGGTGTGTGGGGGTCCTCTTACTTTCATGTGTCGGCCCTCTTTCTGCAGTGGGCGTTTCTTTCTCCCCACTTGAGCTATACATGTCCAGCTATTTACTCACTTCCAATATTAAATCATAATTTTCCATTTCTCAAAGTTTGATTTTTCCTATACTATCGGTCTGTAACTGCTGGTTGACCTCTTCTTGACCCTTGCCCCAGCTCTTCATTGTTTAGGCTCGCTGTCCCTCTAATGAAAAGATAGATATTCTAGCTTTCCTTTCTTTATTTCTCTGGTTAGAAAACAACTTCATAGGTTTTTTGTATTGTTCTGCTTAGCCAAAAATTAAATAATATTTCTCTCTTCCATTTCATTTTGACAATATCACTCTTCAAAAAACACAAACAAAAAAAAAAAAAAAAAAAACAGAACAATGTACTGATTTTTTTTCTTCCAAAATCCACGCTACTCCTTTTCTTTACAACTAAAATCATTTTCAAATTTTTTTCCTGCAAGTCTTTGATGCCTCACTCAACTCTATTACACAGTAAATCACCTTTTCCTTTTATTCCTTTGTGGCATCCTTTTTGTTCTTCCGGAAACAGCCCACGGCATTCAAACGAGTAATAGTTCTCCTTCCTAATCTGTGCGATTAGGATTTTCCACATCATAAGTAGACACATTAATGGTTTATAGTTGCTGTAGATGGTTCCTTTTGAGGGTGTAGTCTTCTTCTTAGTCATCCATTCAAGTATATATGCTTCTTCAAGGAAACTATTCGGTTGAAGAGCCAGTCTATCATGGATGGACGTGAAGTTTTTAAACTAAAATCCATGTATGCCACCATGGACTGGCGTTTTTCAATTCGGTACTTTTTTTAGTATTGCTCAGAATGATTGCTGAGGTAAGTCGGCCTCGGTTCCTTCTTTGAGTCCTTGGAATTATTTTTCATATCATATATCCATTCGGATTTTCTGTTATGTTCTTTCTGTTCCCATATTTTACACCAAAATAGTTTTCCTTCTTTTACAACCGGTTGGTGTCCGCATATTTCTAGTATCTCAAAGTCAAAAAACTAACCTTCTTCAATAGCTTCATTTTAGCTTGTTCAGAAAGTCTATTAGATTCTGTCCCAATTTCTCCTATTCTTTTATATTACTTCTTCGTGTAGGATTGCTCCTAAAATAACAGTGAAGAACATTTTGTTGTCTTCTCTAGTCCCCTTTACCTTTTGTGTCTCTAAATTGTATAGTTTTTTTTTTGAGGGCGTTTATGTATCTGAAATTAGAACTGCTAACATTCGCAAGATGCTGGTTCGATCCTCCGTTCTTGCTCTCAAAGTAACACTGGCCGATTATGACCCTTTGACCTGTTGTCTGGGTCCCATGTCTATTTAAATTTGAGTTTGTCATTTTTCAAGGGTAGTATAATGTGGCTATACCCGACCCAAGCGTGGGGTTATTATCTGTGCTTCTGTCATAGATGTGATATGGTACTTTAACAAGCGAGCCAAGGAAAAAAAATTAAAAAACACTCCTGTTTTAAACTTACTAATTTCTAACTAAGTAAATATCAAATGGTTACATTTTTTCACCTGTTGTGTTTAAATCTTGATTCGGGACTTATTAAGCTGTTATTTTTTGCGTGGATTGGCTAACTGGTTCAACTTATTATTTGTTTAAACCCCCAACCATTTAATGGTATTCCACAATGCCTAATCTTTGTTTACCGTTTCATAGATATTCCAAATGACTTTAAACATCCCGACCGGCCACTTTTTGCTCGACGGCATTTCGCCCCAAAAGTTCCAGTTACGTGACTTGGGGAGAGGAAAACTACTAAAGATTTTTTCCTTCTTGATATTTCAGCTTTATTTATTCTTTTATTTATTTTTTGCTTTTCAAATATATATATATATATATACGTGTGTGTGTGTGTGTGTGTGTGTGTGCATAATAAAAAGAAAATATAAAATTTTACTTCGATAGTACGCCAGAGATTTTTGGATATACATAGATACAAGCACATTCGTTATATTTCCTTGGACATATTCTGGCTTGTGCATAAACAATTTGTCAGCTTGATTAAAATTTGTCTCTTGCACAATTCTAAGTGAGTCACCGCTCCCACCCAGTCATGCCTGTCATTGTATTCTTTTTGCTCCTTTGCTTTTCATGCAATTCACCATCTCTATTACCAGAGTCTACACTTGATATTCTCCTATGTATCATCAATTTTTGCTTTGATATAATTATTTCTTGTGATACTATTTCATATGGATATTAATTGAGATTCATGTTTTCTCTATCTCATCATCATCATCATGTCGTGCCGCCAGCATGGATATTTCTGACCCTCTCTCACCACTTCTCCCTCTCATTCATCGCTTTTGGCAGGTCTTCAGGGTTACATCCCGTATCATCACTTAGCAGCTCTATGTATGTTCGAGCTGGTCTTCCTGCTTTTGCATGGCCATATGTGGAGGTCCATAGGAGTACATCCCTGATGAGTTCGTCCTTGCTTCTCCAGCAGTATCCTGTGTGTCTGGTTCGTCTAACTTGTATAGTTTTCGTGATGGGAGGCAGGTGGCCGTATAGTTGGTGTCTTGTGGGGTGTTGTCGCCAGGACTTGTTCAATATTGCTCTCAACATTCTTGTGTAATTGCCGTCTGGTTTCTTCTTCAGCCGTTTAGTTTGCGTCTAAGTAGTGCATCCATATAGTAGTATCGATACAACCGCTGCCTGGAAGAAACCGCGTTTCATTTTATTGCTCAGGTCTGATTTCCATATGATCGAGAGCCTATCGATAGCTTTCCATGCTTTTATTAGTCGTGTGTCGATGTCTTTTTCGGTTGATAAGACGCTACTTCCTAGGTTGGTGAATTTGGCTACTAGTTTCAGAGAGGCTCCGTCTAGTGTGGTAATGTTGCCTGTTTGGTTGTTACACATATATTCAGTCTTGTGTGCATTGACATGGAGGCCAATGCCTGCAGCGGCTCGTTCCAAACTATGCATAGTGTCTCGGCTTGGTTAGGCGTATTCGCAAGTAACGCTATGTCATCGGCGTAGTCGGCGTCGGTAATTGTTTTTGCGGGGTACCTTCTGCTTCTTTTTTTTGTCAGCTCGACGCCATTTTCTCTTATTTTGTCGATCGAAATTCTAAGCACGTAGTCTAGACAGATGATAAAGAGGTATGGGGCTACCGTGTCTCCTTGTAGTACCCCTGCAACAATGTCGAAGTATTCTGTGTCTCCCTCTGGTGAACGTACTTTCACTTTGGTGTTTCTGTAGAGAATCGTTATTGCTGCTACGGTTTCTTTTTCTCTATCTAGGTTTCTTATTCATTGCCATATCAATATCATTTCATGTACAATTTCCTAAGTTTGTTGCTCGATATATCCATAAAATTGTTTAAATTCCTGTTGATTAGTCCTTACACTTTATGCTACATTATTGGATTTAATGGCACGCAAACCCTTGATGGTTATTTGATGTGAAATCCTGTTTATATATAAGTTGGCCGACCGTAGTTGAGGATGACCCGAAGGCTACTACAATTTCCCTACAACGAGGTGTAAGGAAAGGGTGCTACTCCATTCACTGTATTTCTTCACTTTACCCTTGATCCTTACCTTATAATGCTGAGTGTTAAGGAAGGGGGCATTAAGTACCATTTTTCGAGTCTTCGGTATGACTCAACCTGGCATTGAACCACGGTCTACCGAGCTGTATATGTTTGCACTATTTGTGAGTGAATAGTTTGTATGCTTTAAACAAGTAAAAACCCATTTGTTTGCTCTCAGTTAAATGATTTCAAGTATTCCTATCTAACTCTAATTATTCTGTTTATCTAGAATTTCTCTCTAATATTAATAATTTGTTTGAGCACAGTTAATAATATTAATTAGTTTTTGCACACACTTAAATGCTTTCCACTATTTCTATTTATGACAATAGTAATTCTGTTTATCAATAATATCTTATATAATACCAAAAATTTGCATAGAGTCATGCGGTTTCAAATAATCAATTATAATAATCTTTAGCAAAAAATTGATCATTTCAATTTGACCCGTTGGATTCTAATTGGTACTACAGCACAGGTTGAGGCTTTACACATCGTCTTCGATTTCATTGTTCTATAGTCTATATTTCTGCGTACTTCCCTTGTCCAGTTTAAGAAGGATTCAGAGCATCTGTAGGTATTTGATCCTTTGATAAGGCTTATTCAGCAGAGTATTGTTTCAGGAAGTTTTATTCTCCATCTGAAGTATTTTCTTATTTTTGCTTTCATTTCTATTTACTTGATGTTATCTGCTTCTAATATCCTCTGGTAATTGTAATTTTCTTTTTCTTCAAGTGTCTGAGGAATTCCTGATTGGGTAGTTATCATCGTTCAGTCGTTTGTATTCTTTTTTTAAAGATGACTCATTATTTTTCTAAATTTCTGAGATGAAGCTTCATAATTTTTATCCGAATATTCGGATTATTATCCTCATTTTCACCGGGACGCAGTGGATAAGACGTTTTGCTGAAAGTACTTCTGAGTGGGATCATCAGGAAGTTGTGGGTTCAATCCCAAGTACAGGTGAGAATAACAAGGAATACTTACCATAGGTTAGTACTTTTATCCAGTCATGATTAAAGGAATTAAAACAATCGACTCCCATGGATTAAATAAAGGGTAAAGTTCGAGGATCCGTTTAGGTTCCCAAGTTCAACATGAAAATACTTGAAAGATATCGACCGAAACGTTGAGAGTACAACAATAAATATGTTGAAAACAGTCCTAATATTCTTTGCTATAAAAAAGCATTTTCTATTTTTAAATAGTGAAATCCAGCACTTGACTGAAGATTCTATAACTTTGTGACTGTGTAAATTTGTTGTTTGTTTTTCTTTTTGTTTTTTGGGGGTTTTTTTTTCATTTTCTTAGTGTATAATCAAGCTGCACCATTACTATAATACATAGCAGTGACAATAATGCGTCTCTCTGTAAGATGCTAACTGTTTCCCCAGCAGAGAGTTAAGACACCTCCAAAAAGAGATGTCTCAACTATGACACTAAATTACATCTCATGGTGAGGTTCCAGTTGGTGGCGGGGTGTCTGAGGAGTAAGTAGCACTTCTTTTTTGCCGTTATTTCCAGGTCCATGATAACCCGGACTGATAGTAGCTGATAGGTTTAGTTTAGTTTGATTTGGTTTTATGGCATACCAACCATTGTAAGTTATTTAATGCCAAATTCCTTTTCATACCCATTAACAGTTCTATTTTAAACAATTCAGCTTAACGTAAGTACCATTAATTGTTTACACACAGCTAAATGAAAAACTGTTGCATTTCAAACTATTCAGTTTAACATAAGTACATAGATTAAATGTAAAAAATATTTCTATTTCAAACAATTCAGTTTAACATTAGTAAAGTTTTCGTTTACACAGTCTTAAATGTAAAAACAGTTCTATATCAAACAATTCAGTTCAACAAAACTACGCAGTTTAAATGTCAAAAACAGTCCTATTCCTAACAATTTATTTTAGTCTAGAAAGTTAAATGGTTCCAAGTATTGCAATGTATCCAATTAAAAACCAGTTATTTGTTTACACACAGTTAAACGTCAAAACCGTTCTATTTCAAACAATTCCGTTCAGTATAAGCGTACAGTTTACTTCTATTTGACCCATCGATAAATGCATATCTGGTGCTACCACTCCGGGTCAGAGTTGACCTGGAAGCAATAAAAGAGTAGTCAACATTCTCCAATACTCCAACATTACTGTTTAGCCAAAGTACACATTTTAAACGTGAAGACAGTTCTATTTCAAACAATTCAGTTTAGCATAAGTACACAGTTTATATATCAAAAGAGTTCTATTGCAAATACGCAGTTGAAACACACTGTTAGATTTAAAAACAGTTAATTTCCAACAATTCAGTTTAGCATAAGTACACAGTTTAGTTCTACTTGATCCTTAGATAGGATCCTATCAGGTGCTAACACACCCGGTCAAAATGGACCCTAGAGCGATGGCAATAAATTGGCATTCGGTTCGGCATTCCCCAAAGCTCCAGTATTACTAGAGCCTCACCAGCAGATAGTTTAGTGTCATACCAGCACACTCGTTGGGGTGTTTCATCCCCCGGCAGTGATGCAGTTGGTTTTTTCTGCAGCACCAGCCGGCCGGGTCATACGTGTTAGGGTTCGATCTCAGAGTCAAAGGAAACATTTGTATTCGATAGGACCACGTGTTAAAAACTCTTAATAAAGGTCTACACAAAAAATGTAAATTTCATTGTAAATGAATGTGATTCAGTCATCTCTTGGCATAAAATAAACACGGATGGGTGAAAATGCCATTATTATCAAACATCTCATCTCCTTTAAAATGTGTTGGTTTGAATATAACAGGGCATTTTTGGTTCCTTTGCGAAATCTTTTCTGTTCTTTAGGAAAGCTCATAACTGCCAAGTTTACCAACGACAATCCGGGTACTTGTTTATCGTTTCGCTTAATTTCATTTTCACACAGTAATCCACTGGAACGGCAAAACCCACGAGATGACGAGTATTTTTTCTTTTTGCTATTTAATTTGGGGTCCCTTCTTCTGGTCGGTATTGAGTGTTGTTTGTATCTCAAAATCTCAGAGAATTGTATGTGTGCCATTTTCTAGGACATTTGCTGATTTGAGTGTATACCATTTGTCAGTAGAGTACTTTTAAAAAAATCTTTTGCACAATTCTTTGTGGATCAACTTTCCCAACTAGTTGCGCTTAGTCTTGTATTCCTTTTGCGCCAGTGAGTTATAAACAGTTTCATCAGTGCCACTACATAAGCACGATATCTTCTGTGTATTATTACATTTTGGTTCGATGAAATTGGTTCATATGGCATTATTGTGTTTGTTCACCAATGGTTCAGGAGATTAGGGTCCAATTCCAGGTCGTGTCATACCAAAGGCTAAAAAAGTAGTTCTTAATGCCTCCTTGCTTAACACTCAAGTGTAAATGTAGCAATACCAGGAAAAGAGTTGCGCCCTTCCCTACACCTCGGTGTAGTAACCATTGAAAAGTGAGTCCTCAACTATAATCAGCCAACTTACTTATGGAAAGGGATTCAGTTTCTCTCCTCAAGTTTCACCTTCTTAACAATGTTCATATCCTTTTGTGAGCAATTTCCTTAGTTTGTCACTTGAATTATCGGTACAGTTGCTTTTCTTCAAATTTTTGTTTTCAAGATTTTTAAGTGTTCCTTTTCTGTTCATCTTTAAGGTATTTCTGTTGATATTAATTGCTTTTCCAAGCAGTTGTAATCAATCTTTTCTTTCTCTTTTTATATTCCTGAATGATATGACTGAAAACACAACCAACCAAACGTTGTGATTGAAACCAATCGTACTCACACTCAAAACTGACTTTGTGTTACATATTGCTTGTAGATTAGGGATTTGGTTATTTAATGCATTAATGAACACAATAAAAATGATGTGGGTATGAACATGTGTACTCTCTCTCTCTCTCTATCTATCTATCTCTTTCTCTCTATCTCTCTAAAAATCAAATCTCTCTCACTCTATCTTTATCTCTCTCACACACATACACTATCTCACTCGCACACATACACTATCTCTCTCTCACACACATACTCTATTTCTTTAAAAATCAAATCTCTCTATCTCTCTCTCTCTCTCTCTCACAAACACATACACTATCACACACACACACACACACACACACACACACACACACACACACACACACACACACACACTATCTCACACACACACATACTCTATTTCTCTAAAAATCAAATCTCTCTATCTCTCTATCTCTCTCACATACACGCATACACTATATCTCACACACACACATGCTCTATCACTCTAAAAATCAAATCTATCTATCAATCTATCTATCTCACACACACACACATACAATCACAACTATCAAAAGAAGCGTGCTTAGCATAATAGTTTTCCTCGAAAGAAAACAGCATCGGTGACCCCAGTTCAAATCCTGAACGAGGCTGTTTGAATTCTACTTTGTGCCAATGCCCGCTGGATATACACGAAGCCATTTCCTCTCCCCGATCTCTTGGGAAGCAATAGGACAGTTTGGGTTCTTTAGCTTTGGTCAGGCAATCAGTCTCGGAACCCTTTACTCTGCCTAGAAATGACCTTGTGTCACATCTTGCCAGTGGCGGAGGGGGTTGGGTGAAAACATATACATAATCAAACACTATCACAAAATATAGACTACTCACTGCATTCAGGCATACGCTATACATACCGAAGGATTTGTCGAAAACATGCGAGTGCATATATATATATATATATATATATACGGAGAAAGAGAAAGAGAAACAAATGTAAACATATATATATATATATATATATATATATATATAGGAATGTTCGCATTTCTTTTTCTTTCTCTTTCTCTTTCTCTCTCTCTATAGATATATATGCTTGTGTAATACAGAAGCAAAGTCAGAAGTGTTTTACTATTACATGTATACAACATATAAAGTTATGAATATACCTCTGCCGCCATATATATATATATATATATATATTGCTTTTGTGGTAATATAAATTCTTTGCTCATTTTTCTATTTTTCTTCCATTTTTTTTTAGTTCATCTGAAATCTTAAAACATATTTTGCCTGGCACCATTTTTCTATGTTGCGTATTAGAGATTCTTTTCAGCATTCTTTATCTGCAGTCATATATCAATACCGAAGCTCTATTACAAGTATTTCTCTACTTAGGACATCTGGGGGTGCGGGTCGCCGTGTGCCTTGACTTTAAAAGTAGGTTTGAAATAGTAAAGATGATATATTTTTCTTGTCAATAAACAAATTAGATTATTCATTTTACGAATATTATGTATCCTCTGCCGGTTTCAAGCAGCATCTTGAAAAATTTCACCCACACATACACACACACACACACACACACACACACACACACATATGATCATTCTTTTGGTCCGTATATATATATATATATATATATATATAGAGAGAGAGAGAGAGAGAGAGAGAGAGACTGGCGAAAAGAATGATCATATAAGAATTTTGCTGAATCTTTATTGAGTATTTTAAGAATTTATTTATAGAAACTTTTGAATTGCAAGATGAATGTACACATTTTAGGGTGTCTCTTGTGGTGTTATGGTTAGCACGCTACACTAACTAACAAACATTACAGATTTCTCACTGAGTGCCCAATACTTCTAGCCTTGTGCCACAACAAAGCAAAATCTTAGTAAATAATTAAAAACATTTCATTGCTCTTGGTCATTTTCTTTCTGCATTCCCCAAAGCTCCAGCATTACTGGACTCTCAGCATCAGATTGTTTAGTGTCATATCCAGGACACTCGTTTGGGGGTATTACCCCTCTGCAGAGAAGTCGTAGGTATATTCTACAGCCCCAGCCGACTGTACAATTTATGGGATAGAAAGAAACAATAAGTAACATGTGCAAACAAATGATAGCTGTTTATGAATTCGGAATATTTTAACTGTAACAACTGTCTTTCAGAATATGTCTCTGTAATTGACTTGGATTTTTTTCTTTCCAAATTGAACAATCTTAAGGACATTCAAGATAAAGTCTCTATCATAAAGACACTCAAATAATGAAAATATCTTAACCCTCGACCGAAAAAAGAAGCGGGTAGTGAAATCATTTGTATTGAGATCGGTTGATTGCCAGGTTGCTTGCTTGGTTTTATGGCGCATCAGTACTTCTTTGGTTATTTTATACCGATATCAGTCTAATTTTTTTTCCATTCGTATTGTTTCAAGTTGCTCCGCATACTTAATATTTTCTTGATAACAGTTCTTGGAATACGCCGTCTCCATCCTCTGTAAAAGGTTAAGAACCCTCCAGCCCAAAATAAAGGAGAGTCCTCTTAATGACTCAAAACTCCATCCAATATGGAGTCTCAAGTTCCAGATCTCTGGGGAATGTGGAGTACCCCGATATTGCCAACCAGAAGTGGTTCTAGCTATTCAGTCCCATTTATATATCAAATAGGTTGGTTTGAACATTGTTAGTATCGGGTAAGAATACGTGAAACCATATAACTGACTATTACATTCACTTCAGGACTAATACTCTTAAGAAAAGCATGAATTCCCTTAACCTGTTAGCAATTTGTTAAATAATACCTCTACACTCCATCTACAATGATTGCCTTGACATTAAATTACGTACAAAGGTTGATTAAACAAAGAAACCAAACCCATCCGAATAACTGTGTGAATTACTTGCAATAAAAATAATTACTTGAAGCTACAATTGACTGTTAAATTCTTTATAAGTAAAATAAAACCACATAATTGCTAGCAAGTTTTTCATGTTAGACATACTAGAAACAGTACAAGCGTGCGCAAACTAATATTTACTATCAAATAGAAATAGTAACTTCAAATCATACGATTGCATAAATTTTTTTTGCGTAAGCTTGCGTTACTTGATGCAATATCACTGTGTGGGGGTTATTTGTTTTATACAGGAATACTTGATAGCATATAACTGAGCAAATCGATTATTATTATTATTACTATTATCAGTGTTGTTGCTGTTGCTGTTGTTGTTGTTGCTCTTGTTGTTGTAGTTATAGTCGAATAAAAAAATCTGATTTTCAAAAAATGATAGAAATAGAAACTTAAGGCCATAATTATGATTGTTATCAAATATTTACCACTGAATCAAATTTTGGCATTAAATAACTCAAAGGAATTGCAATGTCATTACACAAACAAAACCAAGTAGGCATATAAAAATACACATTAGTATATATATATATATATATATATATATATATATATATATATATATATATGTATATATATATATTGATTAAAACACAAGAAAATTAGAAATTGTATTCCATGATGAATTCATTTCGCTAATTCTAGTCCATCAGATGGATTTTTAAAAACTGAAATCCATCTAATGAGTTTAATAAGCGAAAAAAATTTTTCATGAAATACAATTTCTTTTTTTTAAACGAAAATTAATTCTAACCAAAAATTAATTTTTAACCAAATATATATATATATATATATATATATATATATATATATATATATATATATATATTGCTCGACATTATCCTTTGTATTAAATAGATATGCATTGAGCATTCATTCTTTGGATATTCACAGTCCTCATTTACTTGATATATATATATATAGAGAGAGAGAGAGAGGAAGAGATTGATAGAAAGAGAGAGTGTGTGTGAGGAAGAGAGAAAGAGAAAATCAAAGAAAAAAGTACCTTATTGTCGCAGAAGTTGGGAATTGTCAACAGTAAAATATTTTTCCCATTTTTTATTCGTTTTTCACAGTGCATGAGGGTCATTCAATAAATAAGGGGATTTTTTTAATGCAATTATTTTTTCTTACAGAATTTTTGTTTACTGAAATGTAAATTTTGCATTGTTATGAAATGGTTTTTAGCAAATATTGTTTTATCTGCACAAAAATATTTGTTTTATATATATATATATATATATATATGTATATATATATATATATATGTATATATATATATATATATGTGTGTGTGTGTGTGTGTGTGTGTGTGTGTGTGTGTGTGTGTGTGTTGGGTTCATGCGTACCACTGAAGTCTGTCAGTAGAACCTTCTTTAATGACACTCACTGCGCCTGGTACCTTTTTTATCGGAGAGTCAAAGTGTTTCCACTCAATTGACTGCTTTCGACTCAGGCTTGTCATGGTAAACTCGTTTTTAGCCCATTTATAAGCAATTTTTGCTAATACGTGCATCTCCGTGTACATTACACAATCTTCTGCAGATGTCACATCGTTTGTATTTCTCAGCCACAAAAGAATTGATGATTGACCTTCGTTTAAGCCTGGTATGCTCTATTTGTTTTGGCGCCATTTTTAATAGACACAAAAGAAGTATTTTTGTGAGCTCAAAATTGTTTTTGCCATAAAGCAATTCCAAACAACGCTAAAAATATCTATAAAAATATTTTAGAATTTTTTACAAAATTTATCCTTATGTATTTTGGCTTTCAGGTTTATATATATATATATATATATATATATATATATATATATATATATCATCATGTCGCGCTGGTAGCACGGATATCCCTGGCCCTCTCTCGTCACTCCTCCCTATCGTTCATCGCCCTTGGTAGGTCTTCAGGACAACATCCCGTATCCTCACATAGCTGCTGAATGTATGTTCGTGCTGGTCGTCCTGCTTTTGCACGGCCATGTGTGGGGGTCCATAAGAGTACATCTCTTATGAGTTCGTCCCTGCTTCTCCAGCAGTGTCCTGCATGTCTGGTTCGTCTAACTTGAATAGTTTTCGTGATAGGAGGCAGGTGGCCGTACAGTTGGTGTCTTGTGGGGTGTTGCCGCCAGGACTTGTTCAAGATTGCACGCAGCATTCTTGTGTAATTGCCGTCTAGCTTCTTCTCCAGCCGTTTTGTTAGCGTCCATGTAGTGCAGCCATCTAGCAGTATCGATGTGACCGCTGCCTGGAAGAAACTGCGTTTCATTTTATCGGTTAGGTCTGATTTCCATATAATCGATAGCCTATTGATAGCTGTCCATGCTTTCGTTAACCTCGTTTCGATGTCCTTTTCGGTTGATTCGACGCTGCTTCCTAGGTAAGTGAATTTGTCTACTAGTTTAAGAGGGGTTCCTTCTAGAGTGGAGATGTCCCCCGTTTGATTATAGCACATATATTCCGTTTTGTGTGCATTAACATAGAGGCCTAGGCCTGCAGCTGCTCGTTCCAAACTATGCAGTAGTGTTTCGGCTTGGTCGGGTGTATTTGCCAGTATCGCTATGTCATCGGCGTAGTCGGCGTCGGTAATTGTTTTTCCGGGGTACCTTCTGCTCCTTTTCTTCGTCAGCTCGAAGCCATTCTCTCTGATTTTGTCAATCGATGTTCTAAGCACATAGTCTAGACAAATGATAAAGAGTTACGGAGCCAGCGTGTCCCCTTGTAGTACTCCTGCTACAATGTCGAAGTATTCTGTGTCTCCATCTGGTGATCGTACTTTTACTTTGGTGTTTCTATAGAGAATCGTTATTGCTGCTACGGTTTCTTTAGGTATGCCGTACGCTAGTAGGATTTGTTCCATCTTTCCTCTGTGAATGGAATCGAAGACCTTGGTAAAGTCGACAAATATTAATGTCGCTTGTAGGTTTTTTACCCGTACACCTTCAAGGATTCTACGGATCGTTAATATTTGTGAGGTCATGGATCTATTTCTTCGGAAGCCATTTTGGTTTTTCCTAAAAAAAAATATAATAAATATATATATATATATATATATATATATATATATATATATATTGTTGGTTCAATGAGAAAGAAATGTAAATCCTTTAAGATGAATAGGGTCATAAGAGAATTAATTTCAACGTTATTTATTTTTCCTCAATACGTGTTTCTGACGTTTTACTTCGTCTTTAGGAAGTAAATGGGCTATTTAAAACGTCAGAATTACGTAGTAGTGGAGATAACTGTAAAACAAATTCTCTTGTGGATCTAGTCATAAAGTATATATATATATATATATATATATATATATAAACTCTTTCTTTTAAATTCGTATCGTTATAAACCACAGAATGGGTTTTTTAATATATGTTTTACTTAATTTTCTTTTACTCTTTTTTCGAATCTTTTGTTCAAATTTATATGAGAATTCTCTGAAGTGTTTTATGTATATTCGTTCTTTACTTTGCTGGTCGAAATCTCAAATGTACCTGTTTCAAATCGTTTTGTATTTGAATCCATTGACGATACTTAATAATTTTACTTTCATTTCACGCTCTCTTTATTTTTTTCATTTTTTTAGATTTCTTTTACTTATTTTCATTATTTCTTCCCTCGTTTTAACATCTATTTCTTTCTTTTTCTTTTTCTAGTTCATTTTTATTAACTTCTGATGATAACCTTGTTTTCTAACGAAAAACTCCCTTCACATTCACGAAAAATTCAAACGATGTTATACCCTACATTAATAGCTTTAGCATCAACACTACTCTCATAATCTGTAGAACTTGCAATCTTGCGACACGCCACACCCTACCACCAAAATAACCCCCTACCATCCCACAGACATCTTACATCCTACCAAAACTGCCATAAACCACATCGCTTCCATGTTTGACTTTTTTTCTGCGACAATATTATCAACACGACTTTACTATCATCATTATCATCCCGAGTATTTCATACTGTTACACCAGTCTTAACATTTCAATCCTTTTCAGCTAATAAAGTCGTCCTTTCTTTCTCTTTTATCCTTATCCTAATGGACCTTTTAATAATCTAACGACCCAGGAAACCTGTGACTGATAATGGAGAAAACCCCCAGATCGAATGGCCCATAAATATCGGAAGTAACATTTTTGTAATTCGGTCACCAACTCCTAATAGAAAGTATCCAGAACATACGTCTAAAACAAGAAAAGTGAGGAAAAATGAACGGTTTATATATATAATGAAATCAAAATATCTCTCTATTAAAAGTTATCTTTGGGACCACCTCTTATTAATATAGTCTCGCGTGTTAATTTGCGAGAACGGGAATTTGCTCATCTTGAGTTACCAAATACACTTACTTGTATTAGATTAGGATATATATATATATATAATATATATATATTTAAGTAAAAGTACAGTTGGCAACCGTAGTCAATGGCTCCCTTTTCGATAACTACTACACCAAGGTGTTGGGGAGGGCGCTACTCCTTTTCCTGGATTGCTCCACTTTACCCTTGATCCTTACCTTATAATGCTGAGTGTTAAACAAGGGAGGATCATTTTTTGAGTCTTTGGTATGACTCGACCTGGGATTGAACCTAAATCACCCGGCGAACACTCTAACCATTATGCCAAAGTCCGGTTTGCTTGACGCATTGCACAAATTATTCTATTCTATTGTATTGAATTAATCTAGAAGGCTATTGCAATGCAAAATAATAATTTTTTTAGTCTAATTAATTTTATAGTTAAAACTTCATCGTTAGAGACATTGTCTTCTAAATGAATATGATGTTGTATGTTCAAGTTTTTT
The DNA here is from genome assembly GCA_963585895.1 of Sepioteuthis lessoniana. NCBI lineage: Eukaryota > Metazoa > Mollusca > Cephalopoda > Myopsida > Loliginidae > Sepioteuthis > Sepioteuthis lessoniana. The sequence continues at coordinate 68,151 of CAUZXS010001070.1, read as the reverse complement.
TGAACCTCCAACATTGTGTTAATATATAACAAAAAAGTCTCCGAAAATGAAATCTTACTTTGAAATTAATTAGACTCAAAAAATTATTTCACACTGCAATAAACCACTAAATTAATTCAATACGATTACAAATATATATATATATATATATATATATATATATATATATATATTTGATTGAACATTGCAGACATTTTTGTCAACATATTTTTTTGTAAATCCTCCGAGTCGCTGTATCAATCTTATGATATTCGGCTGGAATTGGTTGATAAACCTTCCATAATTAGTTATTTCCCAAGTACTTTCTGTCCAACCTTGGGCCATCATCAAGTGATGTAACTTTTATAAGTACAAAACTACTTTGCAAAATTGAGCGTTTATCCTGGTGTATTGTGTAGCATTTACTTTTTAAAATTTGTTTCTATACATAGCGTCAGTAGCTTAAGACATTTAAGTACATTAGCACTGGATTCAAAATTAATTCTATTAAGATTGGGCAGTGTATTTCTAATAAGTAGCGCCTCGGGAATCCATATATATATATATATATATATATGAGGGCCGTTCAAAAAGTTCTAAACCGCTGCAAGAAAAAAGAGCCAGAGAAGAATATTTTTGTTATGAAAACACACTCTTAAAACATGAAAAACTAATTCAGATTTCTTTCTTGATTTCTGTGACGATAGACCCTTCATGAACTCGAGACGTGTATGAACATTATGAAACCTCGGTGAGGTTATAGATATTTTCAAAGACTCACGTACACCACCACCCCATATATATATATATATATATATATATATATATATATATATATATATAAGTGTGTGTGTGTGTGTGTGTGTGTGTGTGTGTGTTTAAGCCCTCGTGGTGTAATTATCTTCGTCAGAAATGAACATGGCAACTAGAGTTCAAATCCTAGACAAGGCTCTTTGCATTTCACATTACATTAGTACTTTTGGGAAAGGTATGAATCTAACTAATCTCCCTTGAAGTATAAGTGAATAGTAGAGCAGACATCCTTCTTAATATTCGTATGGCATCCGGTCTAGGAGAAGGAAAACTCTAAATTCAAACATGTTAAATTATGTTAAACAAAATCATTTTGTTAGCTGGTTGGTTGTTTTCTTTTTATGCCATATCAATACTTTTTTCGGTCATCTAATGCTTAATTAGGTCAGTGAGTTGCTGTTGAATTTAAAATAATTTTTCATATTCCGTATTCTTTGATAGTATTATATTTCCATTGATAGCGTTCTGTTTTTTTTTAAATTCATCAGCAACTCAGTTTTATCCAACTCTGCGTTTGCATATTTCGTTGTTATAAGAACCAAAAACTTTCAAAACTCATTTAAAAAACAGCACTCCTTACACATATTAGCAACCCTTTATGATGGCCTATGAAGGGTCCGAAAGCGAGCGGAACAACTTTGGTAAATTCATCCACCAATTTCACCCTGAAATCAAGACACTTACCGGGAAACTCGAAAGGATCTTCATTAAATTATACAGAAAAAATGTGTCTTTACTATTAAATAAGACATATATATAATGTTATAGACTTGCGCTGTAGAAAACAAAACTCTGGCTGTTCGGTCGACAAGGTCTTTATTAAATGATAACTCTTGTGTCAATATAGTAACCACTTTTTATTAAAATTGTCCTACAATTTTATAAGTGATGCTATTATTATCTCACTAAATCATGAGTGCGTTTGTTTGTGGCGTGTTAGACATTATATGATCTTTACTAGTTGTCTCCAGTCTTTCCCTGCGTCATTCGAACTTTTCCAGAAGTTTTTAATGAATAATAATATATACACGTACTGGCGCTAATAAAACAGCAACTGTGCAGTCAAAAAATCTTACATCTTTGGAAGGACCGATCCAGACGGAGCCTGATCATGTGATCTTTTGTTGTATTCACAATTTTTTTTAGTAAGAAAACGTTAATTTAATGATGTAATATCTAAATTCATAAACAATAGGAGAAAAAAAATGAAATCAAACAGAAATAAGTAAGCAAAACCAGAATAATGAAATCTTCAGTGATGTTAATTTAAATTGGATAACAATATTATAACGTCGTCGGAAATTTGAGACAACATTCAGTGTACTTCAAATTCAAACAACAAATTTTAAACTGATAAGTCGTATCAATATATTGAATGTAGTCGGGTAATTTTTAAAACTATATATATATATATATATATGTGTGTGTGTGTGTGTGTGTGTGTGAACAAACAAATCATTTAAGAACATTTTGATTAAATCAAAAGATTTCTCAAATACTGAACTGCTGAGCAGGACAAAATGAAACAAAGTGATATAAAACTTATTTAAGTTTCAACTTTTATGCATCACAAATTTTATGTATTAAAAATACAACCATCAAATGAAATCTAACAAGTTTTTAAGTTTCATCTGAATACATGAAGCTTTAAGTAGGGTAACCAACTTTAAGAATATATATATATATATATATATATAAGTCAACCAGGGTTTCGATCCCCGCTACGGGAAGCTACTGTCTAGCCACACTGTTGAGTTCTGATAGAACGAAACAGATCTGTCTGTGGGTGACTATATGTATATAATAAAACGAAAAAAAAATCAATTTTCTAGTTCCATTATAGATTTATTTCAAATCTATAAAATGACCCTCTTCAGATGGATAAGATACAACTTTTATAATAACCCTCAATTGTTTCTGGACAAAATTGTACATCGGGAATGTCAATATATTAAACACTTTTTTAAATATATGCAAAAAACTGTCTATTTTTTTTAGATCTTACTGTATCTATATAAGTAAAGTAAGTAAAGTTGGCGACTTTAGTTGAGGGTGACCTGAAGGTTCCCTTTTCAATACTACAACACCGACGTGTAGGGGAGAGCGCAATTCCATTCCCTGGATTGCATACTTTACTCTTGATCTGTACCTCATAATGCAGAGTGTTAAACAGGGTGGCATCAAGTACCATTTTGAAGTCCTTGGTATGACTCGAACTGGTATTAAACCCTGGTCTTCCGGACCATTGGCGAACACTGTACTCATTAGTAAGTGTTATTACTTTGAAATTTTGCACATTCGTATGTAAACACACTGTTACTCATCTCATTATATAGACGTATGTTTTTTGTTTTTTCGGAGGGTCATAAAAATGATCATTTCAGTAATAAATTTGGACTTTATGCTGAAATTCAACATGACCACAATCGAACATTTTCGTATATTAACTGAAAAACTGCCTTATCCGTTTTCTTCATTTCACACTTTCTCTCTCTCTCTCTCTCTCTCTCTCTCTCTCTCTCTCTCTCTCTCTCTCTCTCTCTCTCTTCTTATTCACATTGTTTTTCTGCCATTTTGTCTCCCTCTTTCTTTCTTTTTCTTTCTCTCTCTCTCTTTCTCTCTTTATTCATATCGTCTGCCTTTTTATCTCCCTCTTTCTTTCTCTCTCTCTCTTGATATAAATATGTACATGCGTGTGTGTGTGTGTGTGTGTGTGTGTGTTCATATAGGTGTGTCTGAGTCTGACACTTTGAAACTTGTTAATTTAGAGATGATAGTATTTACAATGTTTGGAATGAGAGTTGAAGTCATATCAGCAACGACTTTTATTTCCTATTCCCTACAACTGCTGAAGATCTCTCTTTTTCAGCTAAAATGCATCAATAAGATTCAAAAACAAAACAAAAACAGCAGTCAAAGATTAATAGAATAGCATTTGTTTTGTCCTTTTGAAAGAGCTAATTTCTGTGGCAGGTACTTAAGACTGTAGGGTGCAAGGTAAATTGCCCGGATGCTATTCTGTGTCTACAGATAAATCCTTTCGCGCATGAGCCAATAAAAAAGGAAAGTGAGGTTTGAAGAGGACGGAGTACAGTTTTCCATTTGCAGGGTTTCCTCTGGCCGATCAGGTTTCCTTTCTTGCAAAAGTCCATGTTGTTCTTGATGAATCATTTATCGTAAACGAGTAAACTCATTAAAATCGTAAAATTGTGTCGCACCCAAACGGATGTTAACAAGTCCTTTATAATAGTATGAACGGCAAAAATATTTCTTGCTTTTACGGCTGCCATATTACTGAGGCTTAGATTAGATGCAACCAACAAACGCCTTATTCAATGACTTCAACGGTTGATCTAATAAAGATGTTCCAGTGAAAATAAAAATAGACAATAAATAAAAACCACCGGTTCAAAAGTAAACAGTTTATATATACATATGTATATATAGAGAGAGAGATACACGCACACACACACACACACACACACATATATATATATATATATATATATATAAGTTAGCCGATTGTAGTCGAGGGTGACCCGAAGGTTACCTTTTTAATAGCCACTACACCGAGATGTAAGGGATAGTGCTACTCATTTCTCTAAATTCCAATACTTACCCTTGATTGTTACATTATAATGCTGAGTATTAAGCAAGTAGCATTTTTTGAGCGTTTGGTTTACCTTTACCTGGAATTAAACCCCCGGTTATATATATATATATATATATTCAATGCACACAAGACGGAATATATGCGCTTTAATCAAAGAGACGACATTTCCACAATAAACGGTAGATCACTGAAACTAGTAGACAAGTTCACCTACCTTGAAACCAGTGTCTCATCAACCGAGACAGACATCAACACGCGACTAGCAAAGGCATGAACAGCTATCGATAGACTTTCGGTCATATGGAAATCAGACCTGACTAATAAAATAAAACGCAGTTTCTTCCAAGCAGCTGTCGTGTCGATACTCCTATTTGGATGCACTCCATGGACGCTAACTGAACGAATTGAGAAAAAGCTTGACGGCAACTACACAAGAATACTGCGAGCAATATTGAATAAGTCATTGAGACCGCACCCAACAAAGCAGCAGCTGTACGGACACCTACCACCCATCACGAAAACTATCAAAGTTAGACGAAACAGACACTGCTGGGTACGAGCTCATAAGTGATGTACTCCTGCGGATCCCTTCACATGGACGAGCAAATGCAGGACGGCCAGCTGGAACCTACATACAGCAGCTCTGTATTGATACGGGATGTAACCCTGAAGACTTGCCGGAAGCAATGGACGATAAGGAGGGGTGGCGAGAGAGGGTCAGGGATATCCGTGCTGATAGCGTGACGTGATGACGATGATGATGATGAGTTTGTGGTCTGGATTCAACAGTAATGATTCTATTTTGCTTTTCAAAATGAGATAGATACGTGGTGCATTCAATAAGTTTCCAGGATTTGGCATTAAATAACCTACAATGGTTGATATGCCATAAAACCAAACTAAATCAAATCATATATATTTGATATATATGTATAAACAGGATATGGCAATAAATTACCTACAGTGGCTAATGTGCCATTAAACCAAACCAAACCAAATCATATATATTTAATATATATGTATAAAAAGGATTTGGCATTAAATAACCCACAATGGTCGATATGCCATAAAACCAAATTAAATCAAATCATATATATTTGATATATATATGTATAAACAGGATATGGCATTAAATTACCTACAATGGCTAATGTGCCATTAAACCAAACCAAACAAAACCAAATCATATATATTTAATACATATGTATAAAAAGGATTTGGCATTAAATAACCTAAAATGGTTGATATGCCATAAAACCAAACCAAATCAAATCACGCTCACACAAGAGGACTTCCATGGGGCCATTCAGAAGTTCTTCGAACGGTACAAGTGTATTGCAGCCGGAGGAGATTACTTCGAAGGGGACTAGAGTTTCATATGTGTACTATCAATAAAAGTGTCCATACGAAAAAAAAGTCTGGAAACTTATTTAATGATCCTCGTACTATTTCTTTGTTTAATTACATTTCAACCTTCGTTTATTATTCTAATGCAAAAGCCGTCCTTGTAGAAGAACCGCAGTAGTACCTTTCAACCCATCACAGGGAGGACAACGGGGTTTATATCTTCCCCAAGAATATTAGTCCGAAAGTGAACGTAGGAGTATGACCGGAGTTCGAACTTGCTTGCTACACCACGAGGACTCTCTTTGAAAATGTATTTATCAACAAAACCAGAATCCGCCCAAGAGAATGAGAAGTATAATATTCTCCGGAATTTTGAGATATAAACAGATGAACTAATCACAGCAAGAAGATCAGTCTGAAGTTCACTGTTAGCGGTTATTTCAAAAATCTAACATAAAGCTTAACTGAAAGAACCAATAAACTATTAATATTCAATAACTATTAATTGTCGATTATTAACTCTGGGCGTCCATAAGACTTGTAACTGTCCCCAACGTTAAATTTAAAAAATAGAAAATGACCCACGTATGTCAAAAATTCCAAAAATAACTTTTTCCTAGAGGGTTTACATACCAGCTGTTTTCCTTGTTGGAAGCAGTCCAGAAATCAAAGTAGACATTCATAAGTTACTCTAGGTTGATCCAAAAATATTAGTCCTGATTTTCACAGTTGTAACCAAGTAGCATTTCAGGGCTGACATATAAGTCAGCAATTACAAAAAGATTATTAAAAAAACATACATGTACACTATATTCATAAAACGAATTAATACTCACAGCAAGATATATTTCGGAAATACTATTGCCGAATGTATCAGAAAAAAAGGAAAACGTGTTCAACTCAACCACTTATTTGTGTGTGTGTGTGTGTGTGTGTGTGTGTGTGTTATCTTATTGTTCATTTCAACATTAATATTTTATCGCAAGTCCAGGAAGACTTCATTGCAACAATATGATGCTATGATTAATTTCAACCTAGTTAGTAAAAACTTGATAAATTAACGTTGAACCCGTAATAGACTATTTCAAAGTAAGAGACTTTATTCTTTGTAATAATGACATTAAAAGTTTACCTTGATATTGATAGGTTCGTAGTCAGTAATATTTCCGTGTGAGTCAAGTTATGTGAAATGATATATATATATATATATATATATATATATATATATGTGTGTGTGTGTGTGTGAGAGAGAGAGAGAGAAAGAGAGTAAACAGTTCCCTCTTAGTATTAATAGTTCGTATATTCTCGAGTCCCGACGAGTAGAGTTAAAATCCTGGAAGAGGCCGTTAGATTTACGTTTAGCGCTAATGCCCTTTGAAAGGCATGAAATCAACCTCTTTTCTCTCTAGCTATGGCTAAATGGTAGGAGAGACAAGGAAATATCTGAATTCAAACCAACTGTACTCTGCTTAAGAATCGACTTTCTGTCGCATTATACCGTCAGTAAATATATATATATATATATATATATATATAAATGTTTTTTTCCAAACCTACTACTTATTTAAGGATTTTATTATTTCTTGTTGGATATAATAGAACAAAAACAGATTTTATTATATCTTATCTATTGCTAAATTTTTGAAATTTGCAATTCTGTAATCAATATAAAACAATCAAGTTTGGATTGAAAATATACTTATTATACGGCATTTTTAGAGGTGTCATAACTGCCCTACTACTACATATTTACACGGAAAATGTATTGAAAAGGAATTTGCGTTAAAAATACAGGAAAGTATTTTATTACAAAATTGCACAGGGAATTATTTCCCAAAAATATGCATTGGAAATGATTTTTTTAGAAATAAAGATACACAAGAAAGGATTTTATTTTGTAATTACTTTGGAAATAACTTTTACTATTCAAATGCCCGAGAGAGGATTTTATGATATAAATACACGAGAAATGATTTTTCTATATAATGCATTGGCAATGGATTTTGCTATAAAAATGCGCAGGAAAAAATTTGGTTTAACGGCATATTAACCCTTGTGGGTTATTTAATACCAGGTCTTTTATATATATATACGAGTTTTAAGCGAATAGTTTGTTGGTAAATATTTTTGTTTTAAAAAATTGTTAGAGCATAAGTCAAAAGTTTATAGACACATTTTGCTTCAGATTAGACCTTACACAGCGGGAGGGAAAATAATTGGATTCATACCTTTTCTAAGGGAATTAACGTTTTGTGAAATGAAAACAGTCTCGTCCCGGTTTTGAACTTGGGTCTCCGTGACCACTCCCTATGACAACTCCCTATGACATCACGAGTGCCTCCATGAAAAAATAAAGATAAAAAATTCATGACGTAGATTTGAAAGTAATTGAGAATAATTAAAAGATAAATGACACATGGGAAATATTTTTATTCCGCATGTTAATTTTGTTCATCTTTAGCTAGATAGATAGATAGATAGATATTTGGTGCATTCAATAGGTTTCCAGACTTTTTTGTACAGGCGTTTAAAATTGTCGTAGACTCTTGAAAATTCAGTATGCTATTGCTATACATCTTATGAGATGACTGGCCAATTTTTATGATTTCAGGTCCAAATGAACAGTTACATCAGGAATTGGAATACACCCTACTAATGCCTGATTGTCACAGCTGGTGAATTTCAAAAATGTAATCTGGACGTAAGGACACTTTAGAAGAACGATATGCAATACAATTCTGTTTTAAACTTGGAAAAAATGCCAGAGAAACGTATGGGATGCTTCAGAATGCTTTTGGAGCATCTTGCATGAATCGAGCATAAGTTTTTGAGTGGCATAAAAGATTCAAGGAAGGCAGGGAGTTTGTGAGGGATAATGAGAGATGTAGGAGGAGTAAGGAAGTCAGAACACCAGAGTTGATTGGTCAAAGGGTTTGAGTTAGGGTTAGGGTTACTATGTTGAGGTTTTAAGGGAGTTCCCTTTAAGAGATTCCGTCGGAAGAGGCCAGCACTCTTCAAATCGGGTCAGTGGCATTTCCACCAGGAAAATGCACCAGTCCACAACTCCATCCTTGTTACAGACTATTTGACCAAGATGGGCATCAAGACAGTTCCTCACCTCCCTATAGTCCAGACCTTGCTCCCTAAACTCAGAGGCAGTCGTTATGAGACAATTGAGGAGATGAAATAGGCTGTGGCGAAGGTCATTGACACGCTCACACACGAGGAATCCATGGGGCCTTGCAGGAGTTGTTGTAACGGTACAACAAGTGCATTGCAGCCGGAGGAGATTACTTCGAAGAGGACTAGAGTTTCATGTGTGTACTATTAATAAAAGTGCCCATACGAAAAAAATTCTGTAAATTTTTTTAATGATCCTCATCGATATATATATATATATATATATATAGAGAGAGAGAGAGCAAGAATAGGTTAAAATAGATAGATAGATAAAGGATAGGCTAAGATAGATTGATAGATAGATAGGTAGATCAAGTATAGGCTAAGATAGATAGATCGATAGATCAAGAATAGGCAAAGATAGATAGATAGATAGATAAAGAATAGGCTAAGATAGATAGATCGATGGATCGATTGATCAAGAATAGGCTAAGATAGATAGATTGATCGATTAAGAATAGGCAAAGATCGATAGAAAATGGATAGATAGATATTTGATTCTGACGAGACCAAGAGTAGTTGAGAATCATTTTTCTGTCGTCGACTTCTAACTAAGAAAAGATACTATGAATTAATCAATTAATTTATTGATTAACTTATTAATTAATTTACTAGACTATATTACGTAACACATACTGTTATGCGTGAAATTATTCCTTCCACTTGGGCAATGCCGGTTAGTTATTAACACATACGACACTTTTCGCAGAGCAATAAAACATTTAGATTTTGAGGATTTAGCACAAGTGGTAGAAGAAAGCAGAGAAAGAACCGTTTTATGAGGTCTTACACCCACTGTTTGCAGCCGATTCAAATATTTGACATCCAGCAGATATCCAGCACGACGCTCCTAAGAATCCTTGCAACGAACGAAGATTATTTACTGTAGAGAATTGCTTAATTCATTTGTGTTATGAACAAGCTAAAGCGCCATTATATCGCGAATCTCTTCTGATTTCGCTTGTATTGGCTTCCCGGGAGAACATTTTAATATCCTGTTGTTAGCTAGCCTGGATCGTGCACCGGAATAGCAAGGCAAGCTAGTGTCGATGGAAAGAGGCCCAATCGAAATAGGGCGTGTGTGTGTGAGAGAGAGAGGTGGGGCGGAGAAAGAAAGAGGAAAGAGAGAGAAAAACATACCTATCAAACACCAATAAACATAATCAACCCCTTGTAATCAACGCACAAAAGACAAATCGATTGAAGGAGAAAAGGGTTAGGAGACAATGATTGAGAGAAAAGTACACTTGATGAGATAACTAAGAAAATACTTGATAAATTAAAAATACTAGATAAATAAGCAGATCAATGGATAAATGCTTGTATTATTCGCACGCACACACACGCACACACAAATACACACGCACACATACATATAGACACACTCACATACACACACATATATATATATATATATACGGCCACCTGCCTTCCATCACGAAAACTATCCAAGTTAGGCAAACTTGATACGCAGGACACTGCTGGAGAAGCAGAGACGAGCTCGTAAGAGATGTACTCCTATGGACCCCACATATGGCAGAGCAAAATCAGGACGACCAACTAGAACATACATACAGCAGCTATGTGAGGATACGGGATGTAGCCCTCAACACCTGCCAGAGGCGATGAACGATATATATATTCATCAACATCAAGACATGCAGACATCATGAATTTCTGAGATTCTCTTTACTCATCTGTCTTTATTGGCCATTGAATAAGTGACTTACCGTTTTAAAATTTGAACAAATTTTGATTTGAATATCTATTTTTACTCATGGAAATTACTTTAAACTAATTGAGGAACATCATCATCATCATCATCATCATCAAATCGAGCTTATAGCACGTAATCCGTTGACTCTCTCTGTCTCTCCTTGTCTCTCTCTGTCTCTGTCTACACCCATTTCTATTAGCCAACACTAGTAAGTACTCTAATTTGAATCCAGTATCCGCACTGAGTTGATGAACGTAGGTTTTTTTTTTTTTTGCTGCTCGGCCAACCCAAGTAGGTCCATGTGTAAGAGTTCATAGGAGAACGTCATTTCCGGGTTGGTCTTTTTTTTTTTTCGCCAGCAGAGACTACGAGGTCTTGAATGTCTTGAATGTCTTCTGACTCGGTGACAAGTTGGAAAAAAATCCCATTTAATTTTATCAGAGAGATCAGATTTCTACCTAATCGATCATTGGTCAATAACGCTCCCTGCTTAAGATATCCGTTTTTTACTTCGTCTTCAGTAAATGAGATATTGCTGCCGAGGTATATGAACTAGTCTGCTAATTTTAGAGGCCTGTCTTATAATTGGAAGATTGTACCACCTTGAACAAAACATATGAACTCAGATTTATTTGAGTTCTTGTAGAGACCAATGTCTCTTGCTGCTTGTTGAAGGTTATGCAACGGAGATTCGGCTTGAGCTGGCGTATTTGAAAGAAGCGCTTCTTCACCACGGAATATTGTCTGCTTCTTGCCTTTTGACATATATATTTACAGTATTTTGACCTGTAATTTTCACTCTATAACGTGACATCTACTTTCTCTGGGAAGAAGATTTCAGTTCAGAGCATTGACAAAGAAGATTTTACTGAATATATATATATATATATATATATATATTGAGGCACTCGTGGAGTAATCGATATCGTCGTTGGAAAAGGACACGGTGAGGCCAATTCAAATCCTGCATTTCACATAGCGCTAATACTCTTGGAAAGGGTATGAATTCAAATAGTAAGACTAGTCTCTTTCGCTTTGGTTTGTCATCTGTTCTTGAAGAAGGAAAACCCTGAATTTACTCTTGTTAAATTCAATTTAAAAATTGACCTTGTGTCACATCCAGTCCGTGCGGAGGGGTCGATATATATATATATATATATATATATATATATATATATATATATGTGTGTGTGTGTGTGTGTGTGTGTGTGTGTATTACGTTTATGTAGTATCACCCATAAAGACACACGTCTAAATTTTTAAAATATAATACTATTTTTCTGCTAAGCGAAAAATACCAAGATTTTATAATTTCTTGTCAAACATTATACTCTCAAAACGAATACTATCAGGTATCATTCGCTACTAAATTTGCCAAAGCTGAAAGTCTGTAATCAAGGTAAAATTTTATAGAATTTCGCGTAAGAGTATATTTATTCAAGGACTGTGACATATTTATATTCCTATACTTCTTAATGTAGAGTTTTAGATCTGCATAATTTAATAATAGATAACAGCTAATAATATCCGTTTTGATTGTATAATATCCGACTAGAAATAATAAAATCCCTCTCGTCTCTGATTTATAAGAAAATTCGGATTTTTTTGATCAGTGGGTACTTATTTATGTGTGATACTATTTAATCAGTTCTTCCATATCTTCTCTCTATATCTCTTTCTCCAATTCTCCCCCTCTCTCTCTCTCTATATATATATATATATATATATATACGGTTTTGTTCATTCCTTTCGAAGCTGAAGCATTCCTTACACTTTCTATTCTTAACCTCTCATGCATTATCTTTGAGTTGCTTCCCGTGTCTTTCATCCTGCCACATTCCTTACCAAACTCTTGCTGTCTAACACAGTTAGTTTTGCATTCCTCAATTTCCCGCCACCAGTTGTCTCCTCTCTGACCAAACCCCGGACACTCTTTTACGGACTTTGATATTGTTAATACCATCAACAGACATGATTTGATTTCAACAATTACCATACAAATCCTCTGTCGGTCCGAGAGATCGACTGCCAAACTTGTACAAGCATGTGTAAGCGTGTCACTGATTGTAATGTGTTTTCGATTATTGAATTAGCGAAAGGAAGGAACGGATAGAAAGAGATAAAATGAGTGTGTGTGTGTGTGTGTGTGTGTGTGTGTGTGTGTGTGTGTGTGTGTTTGGCAGATAGTATGTTGTCTCTTTTTATTCATGTGTGTGTTTATTTTGTGCGTAGTCGACTGTGATGGCCATTGTGTGCCCAGGCAGTTCCATTGCTGAAAACGACACTTCTTCATCGACACACCATATCAAAACCGTGTATTACTCTCTCGTATAAAGTTTGCAGTATTTCAAGCTTGTCTTCGTCTCCTAGAACTTTATCATAAATATTAAAATTAAAAAGATCACCACAAATTACGAACAATATCGTTTAAACATATTTAAGATTCATTCAATCCCAACATTTTAAGTATTTTTCTATTCTTAAACTTTGCGTTGAATTTTCGTTTATTCTTAAAACTTTTGGTTTTGTTTGGTTTCTTTGTTTAATGGCATGTCAACTCTTTTTAGGTTATTTAATGCCAAAGCCATTCTCCTAGAAGAACAGTAGTGGTACTATTTAACCCATAGCTGGGAGGATAAGGGGGTTCATACCTTTCCCCAAGGGTATTTGCCCGAAAGTGAACGTAATAGCGCAACTGAAGTACGAACTCGCGTACTACGATTCCGCAGTCCATCGCTTTAACCATTACACCACGAGGACACCCCCTGAAAAAAAAAACTTTTGGTTTTTAGTATTTGGAGTTGTAGAATACACCGTTTGCACTTCTGCACGGGGTAAATCCTCCACCTAGCACGAGTATCCTAGATATGACAATAAAATGCAGCAGATAGTGAGTACCCCGTCATAGCCATTACTCTCAGGTCCACTCTGATCCGGAGTGGTAGTACTTATTACGGTTTGAAATATGGATTAAATAGAACTGTTTAATCCTTTACTATTCTGGAAACCATGTAACTGTGGCAAATACTTGCTTTAGCAAAACATAAAACCATTTAACTGTGCGCCAATAAATGAACCAAGGTTCGTATAAAAAATGCTACCAAAAACTATTCGTTTACAAATAATATGCCCGTAGTGTAATGGTTATCGTCTTCGGAAATGGACACGACGACACGAGTTCAAATCCTGGACGAGACTGATTGCATTTCACATAGCACTAATACCCTTTGCAAAGGTATGAATCCAATTATTCTCCCTCCAGCTATGGGTAAATAGTAGGACAGACTGGGTTCTTCAGCCTTGGTGAGGCAACTAGTCTAGGAGAAAGAAACATTCTGAATTCAAACCTGTTAAACTCCGCTTATAAAAATGACCTTGTGTCATATCCTGCCCGAGCGGAGGGGTTAGTAAATAGGGATATAAATCATATATATCTAATATATATGTATAAATAGGATTTGGCATTAAATAACCTAAAAGGGTTGATATACTGTAAAGCGCAACCAACCAACCAACTAACAAACTATACAGAACTGTTCAGTCATTTACTATAATTGGAAATATTTAACTATGTGCAAACAAGTGAGCACGGCCTCGTTAAAAAATGTTAACCACGAATGATTCACTTAAAAATCTAATATATAAACACAATTTTGCATTTAATAACCAACGAGGGTTGATATGACATTAAAACAAAATATTTTACCGGATACCGGCTCTTTGGCCTTGTGGGTAGAGTTTTTGCCAATAGTCCGGGAGACCTGGGTTCAATCCCAGGTCGCGTCATACCAAAGACTTTAAAAATGGTACTTGATACCTCTTTGCTTAACACTCAGCAATATAAGGTACGTCTCAAGGGTAAAGTGGTGCAATCCAAGGAAAAGAGTAGCGCCCTTCCCTACACCTCGGTGTTGTAGCTATTGTAAAGGGAGCCTTCTCGTCGCCCTCGCCTACGCTTGCCAACTTTACTTTACATATATATCAAGTGCAATGGGTAAATTGTCGACTTAATTATGTAAGAACAAAAAAAAAAACAACACTGATAGCTCATTTTACTAGATATATTTACTAAAGTTACAAGAAAATATCTAGAAATACTATTGATAAAATTTAATCAAAGAAATCGCCATTGACTTAAACTACGTTTTCAAGATGACCTCACAATCTCTTGCAAGCCTTTTCGACGGTTTCTTTGTTTGGATTAGTTAATGCTGCCATTATTCCTCTTTTCAGCTCATCTTTGGTGTTTCACGGAGTTTTCTTTTTGTCTTTTTTCCTTTTATTTTGGTCTCTCGCTTAACTGTGTTTCACGCATAACAATCAAGGATATTGCAATCTTGGGAATAAAGCGACCAGATGTTAGGGGTGATGTGATCGAAGAAGTTTTCAGACGGTCAAAACTGGATTTCCTATCTTGTGTGGCACGGTGCCAGATTTTGAGTCCTCCAGCAGTCATCCTCTCGATCCAGGTGGCATTATCTCTTCCATTCACTTGATGAAGGTCTTTGTGTAGTGTCTGATGTCAAGTTAGAAGATGAATGAAGGCATAAGATCACCATCGCTAATGACCACCCCAAATACAATGATGTAGATTAAGTGTTCAATATAGGTACATATACTGGGGACAAGACCAATGAACTGTTGTTATGTGAGTTCACCATCCAAATCTTGGCTGAATTGTTTTTCATCTGAGAACAACCAAAGCATCTTTATTTAGAGGGGATGCTTAAGTCTGTTGAAAACCTTTTAGAGCGTGATCTTTCCTCTTGTTCTTCATGGTCTCTGATAAAATGATTGGCCCTTTCTTATCATGTATGAGTAATACTGAATATCTTCGCGAACTATTTGCCTAAAAAAAACTCACACTTCTATGTCTCTGACTATAAAATTGACTGACTTACTGGCATTGTTCTCAAGGATGGCCTGAATCTCACTAACAAATTCAGATTAGCAGGTTGGTGTTTTATGGAATATAAACTCTTGTGGGTTATTCAATGCCAAATCCTGTTTATATATATGTGATTTGCAAGAGAATACTTTGTAGGTAATTTTCTTTTTAAATAAATTCTTTGAGATCCTTCCTTGCACACAGTTATATGTTTACAAGTATTGCTATCTAACTCAAATTATTCTATTTTGTATAAATCTTTTGTTTGCTCACAGTTAAGCAGTTTCAAGTATTCCTTTGAAAAACTAATAATTCTATTGATCAAGTATTCCTATAAAATATAAATAACTTGCGCAC
The DNA here is from genome assembly GCA_963585895.1 of Sepioteuthis lessoniana. Lineage (NCBI taxonomy): Eukaryota > Metazoa > Mollusca > Cephalopoda > Myopsida > Loliginidae > Sepioteuthis > Sepioteuthis lessoniana. Next base: position 52,257 of record CAUZXS010001070.1, on the reverse strand, counting down.
AGCAGTATAGTTTCAAATTACTAACACTAATGATAATCCTCAGTAAATATTTTACCAGTTCTATTTGATTTGTAAATCGGACCCTCACAGGTACTACAACTCCTGATCAGATAAGACGTAGGAGTAATGGCAATAAAGGAATACTGGAAAAAATGGAGGTGCCCGTGGTGTAATGGTTATCATCGTAGGAAATGGACACGGTGACTCGAGTTCAAATCCTGGACGAGAATGATTGCATTTTCACATAGCACTAATACCCTTTGGAAAGGTATGAATCCAATAATTTTCCCTCCAGCTATGGGTAAATAGTAGGACAGACTGGGTTCTTCAGCCTTGATGAGGCAACTGGTCTAGGAGAAAGAAAACTCTTAATTCAAACCTGTTAAACTCCGCTTAAAAATTGATCTTGTGTCATATCTTGCCCAAGCGGAGAGGTTGGGTAAAAAGGATAAAGGAATACTACACATTTACGAAAGCCCCGGAACATTCGCCTCACGATCAGATGCTATTCTATATTATACCTAGTGTGCTTATGGGGATTCTTATCTCTCAGCAGAGGTTCAGTCGGCATATGCTTCAGCCCTCGTCGACTGGACGAACAAAATTAGAAGTTCTTCTCAGAACTATCAGAGTGAGGCTTCTGAGCACCCACACCTACGAATTACCAGTGTACTCCTCCATCTTTTTCAAAACCCACTGCAGTGCGCACAGATTGGCACCCAAACACTCTTTAATCTTCGTATTGGAGCCTCTGACGTGAATGCCAGAAGTACAGCATGACCTTTCCATATTTCGCCAGGGCACTGCTTTCCTCCTCCCAGACATTGCCGAACTGATTCGAGTTCATTGTATAAAAGACAATACCAGGAGCAAAACGCAAACATGAAATAATAAAAAAATAAATGAAATAGAAATAAAAAGTATAAAATAGTTTTCCGTTAAGGTTATTTTCGTAAGAAATGAAATTGGTGACTTGAGTTTAAATCCTAGACGAAGCTGTTTTCATTTCACTTCAAGCTAACGGCCTCGGGGAAAGCATGAATCCATCTTTTCTGACACCAGCTGTGGGTAATTTGTAGGGCAAAGTTGTCTTGCTTTAGTAAGGCAACCAGTCCATGAAAAAGAAAATCTTGAATTCAAACCACTAGTGTCTTGCTTAAAAATTTAACTTGTGTCACGTCCTGCTCGTGGCAGAGGGACTGAATAAATGAATACGGATCATGCTCACACACACACACACACACACACACACTCACTTATATATATATATATATATATATATATATATATTAAACTGTGACAAAGATTTGATAAGTTGTTTGTTAGTTCTTTATGGAGGAAGATGGTTTTGTGACTAATACTAAAAATTAGTATATTTTTTTTTATTATTGGTCTTCTTATAGAAGGATAGTAGTACTAGAATTTAACCCGTAGTTAGTACGGATAAGGGTATCATAACTTTCCTAAGGGTAACAGTTCGAAAGTGAACACAATAGCGCGACTCGAGTTTGGACTCGCTAACTACGATGTTGCAGTTCAGTTTATATTTTGTTGCCTTATGTCACGCGTGGAAAAAGTGAGAGATTTCTACCGAAATGAGGCAAAACAATCGTTAAATTCATTGGTGCTAGTGTATTGGCATGGGTATGTTGTCTAATCCTTGCGTCAGTGTAACATATTGACCCCGGCCAAGCTGTCAAAATAGGAAATGCACCTGTGTAAATAACAGGTAGAAGTTCGATCAGTTGGATATCAGATCAGTTGGAGATAAGACGCGGTATAAAAAACCAGCACCCAGTAGAGGAGGCCCCTAAGACCCCCGATTGAGCAGTTGGAGATCAGACCAGTTGGAGAGAAGATGCTGGAATGAGGAACATGTCCCAGAGAAGCTGGGCCCCCAGGCCCCCGGTTGAGCAGCCCAAGAGAACGGGAAAGAAACGCTGTTATGGCCATAAGAATGGGAGTCAATATGTTGCAGTTTTGTTCGGTCTCCAACTCCCTCTCACACAGTAAAACCTTTAGTAACCCTTTTGAACCCTTTCAAATAAAGTGAGAGGTGTATTTTTCTAAAGAACTGTGTCGCTCGTCTTTATTGTGTCGTCGTTATGATTCTGCATGCATATGTGTTTGTATAGTTGGTCATGGCTATACAACATCAGGAACTTCATTTAACTATTGCCCAGTCGGCTGGAGCTGTAGAATACACCGACTGCATCTCTGCAAAGGGGTAAGACACCCTCCCTACGAGTATCATGATATGACACTCAACCATCTAATGGCGAGGCTCCAGTAATGCTGGAATTTTCAAGAATGTGAAGTACCTCTTCACTGCCATCGGCCCCAGATCCACTCTGGCCCGTAGTGTTAGCACCTGATAGGTTCCTATGTATGGATTGAATAGAACTATTTGACATTTAAAGTGTGCGCAAAAAAATGAATCATGGTAAATTGAATATTTAGAAATTGAACTATTTATTCTTTAATTGTGTATATCTACAAAATGTGTTTACAAATCATATATTTAATGCATATGAAAAACATGATTTAGAATTGAATATTAAAAAATGGTTGATTTGCCACAAAACCAACCAATTACAAACCATTCATTCAATTATATGGAAAAGGAGAAGCACTCAGCGTAACGGTTGTCTGAAACAGAATCGGCGACTCCATTTCAAATCCTGGCTTAGACTACTTACATTTCACATGACACTAATGCCTTTATAAAAGGCATGAATCCATCTATTCTTCTTCGCCTTCAGCTAAGGGTTAGGAGTTGGGAAGAGTGGGTATTTTTGATTTTGGCCAGTGCGACCAGTCTAGGGAAAACTCTGAATTCAAGCGTTGTTTCTTCTGCTCAAAAATTGATTTTGTTTCACATCTTGTCCGTAGTAAAGGGGCTGGGGAAAATACATAGATTGCAAAGTAAATGCGGCAGAGCATAAGAATCATGTTGTATATCATGTTGTTCATTTCAATGCAAAAAAAAAAAAAAAAGAAAGAAGAAAAAGTAAATAAATGCTCCGAATCTGTCGACGTCCGGTTGAATCCGTCGACTGCATCTCAGAAGAGGAGTAAAACCTCCCCTAATAAGTGTACGGAGTATGAAAATAATCTGCGTCTGATGGTGAGGTTCATGTAGCTTTGGGTAATGCAGATACTCCTTCGTTACAATAACTCCCAGGTCAACACTGATTAGGGATGGTTTTATCAGTGAAGGTCCCATCTATCTGTTAAATAGTCATGTTCAGTCATTTAATTATCATTATTTCTGGCGAATTTTTCACACCAGTTTTAGTTGATGGCCTTTCAGTGGAGTCTTCTCGAGTCTCCAGGAGTCTTCTCCGTATTCTGGCCGACCTCAACAATGCTGTAGTTTGGATGGTCTTGGCTTGACCTCCAGTTTCCAACTCTCCCAGAACTCTTAACAAACATTTGGGGGTCGTTCCAAGTGCACCAATTATAATGGGTGTCAGTCACCTTCATGTTCCATAGCTCTTTTTTTTTTTAGTTCTCAGTTAAGGTCTAAGAAGTTGTCTCTCTTTTCGGTTTCCTTGGTTTTCACTTACTGATCCACCAGGACGGCAGGTTTTCTTCTTTTTTTTTTTTTTTTTTGTTAATTATCACCAGTTCTGGTCTTCTAGTCGGGATTAGGAGAATTGTTTTTATATCAAAATCCTAGAAAATATCGTGCATCTCATTTTCTAGGACGAAATCTGGTTTGTGTATATACCATTTGGTTATATTGTCAAATTTCATTTTCTAGCTCAATTCCAAGTGGATCACCTTCACCACCAAAACGCGCCCAGTTTTGTAGACGTTTTGCACCAATTCACATGAAACCATACAGTTAGATGCAGGTTATTTGTATTTGATAGGAATATTTGATGAATAAGATAATGCGTGTTAAAGAGAAATACCAGAAAATATCTATCAATTTGAAAAAAATGATTGACATTAAATGGAATTATTAGTGTTAGATGGGAATACTTGAAACTATTAAGAATTGTGCAAACAAATGATTGAGATCAAATAGACTTATAAGTGGTAGATAGGTATGCTTGATACCTTTTTACTGTTTTTAAAGAAATGGGTTTGGTTTGGTTTGGTTTGGTTTCTTTGTTTAATGGGGTATCAACCGTTGTAGGTTATTTAACGCCAAAGCTATTCTCCTAGAAGAACAGTAGTGGTACTATTTAACCCATAGCTGGGAGGATAAAGGGGTTCATACCTTTCCCAGGGGTATTTGCTCGAAAGTGAACGTAATAGCGCGACTGGAGTTCGAACTCACTTATTACGATTCAGCAGTCCATCGCTTTAACCACGAGGACACCCCCTAAAGAAATGGATGATATCAAAAAGGTTTATTAGAGTTAGATAAGAATACTTGAAAGCATTTATCTAAGTGCAAACAAATGATTGATATTGAATCGAAGTATTACTGTTAGATTGAAATACTTGAAACAATTTAACTGTGCGCTAACAAATGATTTATCATCATCATCTTCATCATGTCGCACAGCTAGCACGGATCTCCTTGACTCTTTCTCACCACCCGTCTCTATCGTCCATCGCTCCCGGGATGTCGTCCAGGCTACATCCTGTATCGGCACAGAGCTGTTATATATAGGTTCTAGCTGGTCGTCCTACCTTTAATCGTCCATGAAAAGGGGTCCACAAGATTACATCGCTTATGAGTTTGCCCTTACTTCTCTAGCAGTTTCTCGCATGTCTGGTTCGCCTAACTTGGATAGTTTTGGTGATGGATGGTAGATGGCCGTACAGCTGCTGTTTGTGGAGGTTGCCTCCAGGACTTGTTCAATACAGCACGCAGCATTCTTTTTTAATTGCCGTCAAGCTTTTTCTCCATACGTTTTGTTAGCGTCCATGTGTTGCATCCATTTAGCAATATCGATACAAGCGCTGCTTAGAAAAAACTGCGTTTTAATTTTTCGGTCAGGTCTGACTTCCATATGACCAATAGCCCATCGTTAGCTGTTCATGCCTTTGGTAGTCGCGTGTTGATGTCATTCTTGTTTGATGAAACTCTGCTTCCTAGGTAGGTGAACTTGTCCACTAGTTTCAGAGGACCACTCTTTAGTGTAGAGATGTCGCCTCTTTGATTAAAGCACATGTATTGCCTTGTCTGCGTTGACATGGAGGCCTATTCCAGCAGCTGCTCGTTTTAGACTATGTAGCAGGGATTCGGCTTGGGCCGGTCAATTTGCTTAAAGCGCTATTTCATCGGCGTTGTCCGCGTCCATAATAGTTTGTGCGCGGTATGGAAGACCAGGGAATTCGACGACATACTGCTCTGATACTGTAACGCTGTATATAACCAGAACACCATAGATAGATGGTCAAAAGGATGCATACTCTATTTCCCTTAGAAGGATGACCTCAGAATAGCCTAAACTACCGAGGTATAACCCTTATATTCATAGTAGCCAAGATCTGCAATGCTAAAATTGAGAAAATACGTAGGAAGAACCAAAATGGGTTTCGGAGATATCGATCCACGACATCACAAATTTTGACTACTTGTCGAATTCGTTAAGGTGTTCATGCAAAAAAAACCTCAAGGCAACAATATTATTCATCGACTTCTTCAAGGCATTTGACTCCATACACAGTGGGAAGATGGACAAATACTTCTCGCCGATGGAATCCCCAAAGAAAAAAAGAAGCCTTTGCATAATGATGCTATATGAAAACACGAAACTAAAAGATCACCCAGCGGATAGAGACACTGACTACTACAACATTGTAGCAGGTGTGCTGCAAGGAGACACATTAGCCTCATAACTATTTATTATCTTGCCTAGACTACGCGCTTAGAACGTCTGTAGATTTCACGAAAGAAAACGGTTTCAAGCAGGCAAAAGAAAGAAGCAAAAGATACTCCGCACAAACTAAATTATTTGTATTAAATAGAATTATTAGTGATAGAAAGGAAGACTTATAACTATTTAATTGTGTGCAAATAAATGATTAATACTAAGTAGAATTCAAATCATTTAACTGTGTGCAAACACATTTGCTCCAGCATCTCATTTAGAAATAAAGTTGAAGAATTTACTAGTTGCTACTTGCGTAATGCAATGCTCTTCTAATGATTTGAGCACTCGGTAGCCGTTAAGCGCATATGTAAACAAAAGAAAAATTATACATATACGTTAAAGTCTCTTCGCTTACGCTGAGATTGTTGATGCCTGTGTGGTAAGATATCAAACTGGCGTAAGGTCAGCCGGGTTTCGATTCCCGCTTGAAATATCTCGCGTGTCTAGCCATACAGATGAGTTGCAATACAATGAAACAGTCTGTCTGTGGATGACACAATATATATATGTTCCCCCCACCCGGTTGCCACTCACAAAGCAAAACTCTTTAAATTAATTGAGCTCTCCTTAGCCGTTAAGCGTATATATGTAAAGAAAAGAAAAAATTTACAAATGTATTAAATTTCGCTTACTGTGAGATTGCTGATGACTGTGCGGTAAGATATATGACTGGAGTAACGTCAGTCGGGTTAGGATCCAATCTTGAAGCATCTCAAGTGTTTATTCCAACTGGCAAGTTGTAATACAATGAAACAGCCAGTCTGAGGATGACAAGATATATATATATATATATATATATATATAAACGAGATTCGGCATTAGATAACTTACAAGGATCAGTATAACATCACCAACAAACCCACAAAAATCAAACCTGTCGAAGTTATGGAATGATATCTACCCCGAAGTCCAACTCTTAGTCCAACTGGGAATCTATGGAAGATTATCCGCAATAAAAATAGAGCAAGAAAACTGACAGCATTGAAATGGAAAATGGACAAAATTACGACTACAAAGATTGAAAAATTAGTGGTGACGTGTACTCGTATATGTGCAGAAATAATTAAAAGCCATACACAGTACTCTTCTTATTCATACTCTGTGTTAATATTAAGTCAATAATATTGTTCATTTAATTAGCATAAGTATTTAAAATTTTGTTCTCTAATTTTAGATTCGGCTCTTTTCCATATATAAGGAACATTTGTTTAGATCCTAATACTGACATGTTTTGATGGGGATTATTGCAAATATGGTACCGGACATTGGCATGATAGTTCATCCCAGATCGAGTCATACAAAGACTCCAAAAATGGTACTTGATCCTTCCTTGCTTACTCTCAGCATTATAAGTTCAGGATCAACTGTAAAGTGGAGCAATCCAGGGAAAGGAGTAGCGCCTACGCCTACAACTTGGTGTTGTAGATATCGAAAAGGGATCCTTCGGGTTACTCTCGACTACGGTCGCCAACTGTACTTAATGCAAATATATACATGAGGGAAATAAACCACACTAATATGAGTAACTACTAGTAAGTACTTGGCTGAAACGTTCATATGCTGACTTCATGCTTGGTGACGAACTTGATATACACACACACACATATATATATATATATATATGTGTGTGTGTGTGTGTGTGTGTGTGTGTGTGTGTGTGTGTGTGTGTGTGTGTGTGTGTGTGTGTATTTTGGCAGCATTTCTACATTAATACATATTTGATGAACATAATAGACATTTTTTGTCTACATATTTTTTTGTTAATCCTTTCGAATTGTCGTATTGATCTTATGCTATTCGGAGGGGAATTGGTTAATAAATCTTCCATAATTAGTTATTTCACGAGTATTTTCTGCCCAACTTTGGGCCATCATCAGGGGAGGATGTATTACAGAAGTGATGTAAGTTTTGTATGTACATTACAATTTTGCAAGAAGAGCGTCTGTACTGTTGTAGTGTGTAGCGTTTACTTTTCGAATTTGTTTCTATTGTCACGTGGTCCCACTGACAGGAGAGAAATAGTAATATAGGTCAATGCCTCATGGCCTAAGTAACAAATCCAGGTCAGAATGAAAGCCAACAGATGTTTGCATTCTGTGACCGGGTCAAAGAGATAGTAGCCCTAAAGAGTCATCTGACAGAGGAAGGAAGAAGATAGAAGGTAAATGATTGGCTAGAACCCTAAGGCGGAAGTAAGAGCTTCTTCTGTCAGCGGAAATAGGGGTAAAGAAAATCAGTTTTGGAACAGAGGTCGTCGTGAACAGATTGGGGCGAATCTCGTGCCAAACTCCGGGTAAAGAAAGCGGAAAGAATCTTGGACAAGAGGGAAGAACCTATGCCTTCAAGCCAGAGCCTTATGAATATATAAAATTCCGTCAGCCCGTAAAAGAGAAAATACTCTCCAAAGGAACCTGTCGAAAAGATAAGTAAACGTTAAGACTGTTTCTCCCTACACCCAATTATATATTCTCTCCCTCTCTCAATTTAAAGAAAGACGAACGAAAAGAAGAAAAGGAAGAAAGACATTGATAGCTATGTATTATCTGCTGATAATATAGCTGACACGTTGAAAATGTGTGTCTGCGTGTATATTAAAAAGATTGTTATATTTTAATGTCCCTAGGTGTTGAAGTTTGCTCATTGTGTCGTCTAATGCCAAGTTGCGATTTCATGTTTCTTTTTCAGCTTCTTTCGCCTCATGTTAGTCCCGCCTAAGTTGTCCCATACTTTCCTTTAAAAATACTATTCGGGAAACCGGAGTTGTCGACTACTATAATTAATATTATTACATCTAAACCTAGAGGGCCATATCTTCCATTGTTCTAGGAGTAGGAAGAGCTAGTGGCCTTGGTGGGTGTGTGTGTAGTGTGAAATTTGAAACCCCTTACCAACGGTGGTCAGTCTAGCCCTAAAGTAACCCCCACATAATATGCCAGTTCCTATATACCCGAAAAAGGACTCTGAACAAGTACGTATTCTACGAGGGATCAAGTGCCAGACCGCCCCGTCTTCACAAGGGCGAAAAATAAACTCCCCGTTAGGTGATAACAATATTTAAATGCACCAGTTCCCATACGCTTTTAAATGGTTGCTCATCTGGAGATCTTTTTATTTTAATAATTTTGCCGTCACACTATAAATAGCGTCAGTAGCTAAAGACATTTAAGTACATTAGCACTGATTTGAAAATTAATATGTAGACAAAAAATGTCTATTATGTTCAATCAAAAAATATATATATATATATATATATATATATATATATATATATATATATATATATATATATATATATATATAAGTCATTTAATTACCTTATAATAGCAACAATAAAAGCCAAATAAATAAAGAAAATTTTATATTTAATATCTGATAATTGCTACATTTTTTCCCTATGTACATAATTATATTCTGGTATTTAATTTAATAAAATAGTTGATTAAGAAAAAATTGAAATGTCTAAATTTTCCTTTAATATTTTGTTTGGGTTCATTTTTTATGTCACATTATAAGTTATACGCTAAGAGAAATTTCTGTAGCCTAACATTGAGAATGGGAAGAAGGGATACTCAGTTGTTTTCCATTATTTCGGATCTGGATATAAAATGTGTTGATAAGTGTCCGGCCCAACTAAGAAAAAATGACTTTTTTTCCATGTTTGTTTTTATCTAAACTTTTTTATGCATTTATAAAGATTAAAGAAATTACAACACCGTTATATTTCTCGTAATGTCATTGGAGTCTTAAAATCATAATTCAGAAAGAATTTTCACTTGATGTAACAAGAAAAAGTCAAATGTTTCTGAGTCTGGTGAGTATGAAGGGTTCTGTATTTGCACAATTCTGATTTTCTTCCTGAGCATTTCGTTCAGAAATATCGATACTGGCTGAATAATTCTTGGTCCTAATTTGCGCTA
>CAUZXS010001070.1:7500-37500 GCA_963585895.1 Sepioteuthis lessoniana | reverse complement strand
TACTTTCGAAAGGAAATATTTTTGACACAAAGCAAAATAGAGAAAGTGTAGTATCCTCCATAGTCAGAAGACCTTCAGCTTTTTGATATTTCTTTTTCCTTCCTAAAATGACAATTAATCCGAAGGCTGAGGTTTGAGGACGTGGAGGACAATAAAAGAAGCACCACGTTGCAGTTTGGCATTATATCAAGTGAGTTTTTGAGATGCTTTGACCAATGGAAAAATCGCTGGTATAAATGTCTTGAATGCCAAGGGGACTATATAATAAAGAATTAACTTTTCATTCATTGTTTATTTCTATCTCGGCAGATAGGGACTTAGTCTGAAAACTTTTTGAACACACTTAGTATTCAAATAAATTTTACTAAAATACTCTCCCAAAGTCATTACTTTGTGTTTTCACTTTTCACAAATATTAGGTTCCATTTTTTTTTGCTTTGTTTTTATTTTTTGACTTTTTAAAAAATAAGACTTATCGTAATTTTCATGATGAGTGTGCTTTATATTTCATAAAGAAAAGAAGAAACATATTAATCTATGCATAATTGTTTCATAGGAAAGGAATTGAAATTGTTTTTGTTTCCACTTCTGAATTCTTTCTCTATGAACTATTTGTTGATAATCTAACTGATGAATTAGTATATTCTTTCTTCATAAATGTCTGTAGCTTCTTAGGTGGATACATAGATACCTTCATACATGCATAGATATGGTTTCTTTCGCTTGGCTTCTTTTTTTGTGGCATATCAACCTTTATGGGTCATTCAATGCCAATTACATCCTTCTCGAACAGCAGCGATACTATTTAACCCTCAGCTGAGAATAAGAAGGTTCATATCTTTCCAAAGGGATCTAGCTAAGTGGCTTGCTGTTTCCCTTGCAAGGATATCAAGCCGGTTGCTTGCTAGACAGATATATGGATAGATATACCTTTACTCTTATCCCATTATTCTTAGTAATAGTTTCTTTTCCTTATGTTTTGAGTGTTTTCTCTTATGTTTGTTGCTTTTTCATAATTGTGGTTTCTTGTATAGATAGATATGGACAGACTGAGATAGATAGATAGATAGATAGATAGATAGATAGATATGAACAGACTGATATAGATTGATAGATAGATATGAAGAAACAGTGATAAAACGATTGATCGATCGATTTATACATAGATATGATTTTGGTCTTCTCAATTGTCTCATTATTCATGGTAATATTGTTGCCGTTCTTTAAGATTTGTGTGCTTTCTCTCAAACAGTGTTGTCCTCAATTCACCTCACAGAAGCTCTATGGTATTGAGATCTAGAGACTGAGATGGCCATTGTTTGTTTGAGTGACGTCTGATAGTTTTCGTGGAGATATCGATTTCTGCCACACGTACTATTGATTGGAGATGTAACATGAGTATTTTATTTAGCCTCTTGTGCAATCAACTTTAGAATATAAGGTGTTACTTTACTTTGAATAAGATTATATTGTCTGCTGTAACGAATATTTAACTTTGGTTTTGCGATTGGATATTTCAACAATTGGAACACGGGAAAAAATAGAACAAAAACACAAAAGACGACTCGGTGTTTAAGAAAATGTTAACATTTCTCGGAAAGTTCCTTTAGGATTTTATGATTTTAAAGTCTCCTCCGGTTGACCATTCCTGCCAACACATTATTAGAATCTTCCCCTGGTGGTTTCAGTAATATCAGTTCTGTTTTTCATGAAAGTACTACAATAAATATGTAAACATTTTTAATCCCCTTGAAGTTGTTCTTTTTCCTTGTTAATTAACGCTAGATCTAGACTTCTGGCCGGGATTAGGTGATCGGTTACATTTCAAAATCCCAGAGAATTTTATGCGTCCCATTCTTTGGAACAGATTCTGGTTTGTGCATATACCATTTAGTAGTATGATCAAATGGATTTAATCTCTTGCACAATTCCCAATGGACTGCCTTTCCCACCCAGTCGTACCTAGTTTTGTACTCCTTATGTGCTAGTTTCATTCATTAACTTAAGTGATAAACCGTTTCATCTCTATCTCGACCCCAATCTATGGGTTAAATAGAACTAAACTGCATATTTATGCTAAACTGAATTGTTTGAATTAGAACTGTTTGACTAAACTGAATAGCTTGAAATAGAAATGTTTTTGACAATTAAACTGTGTACTTACATTTAAACTGTGTACTTATGCTAAACTGACTTGTTTGAAATGGAGTTGATTTTGACATTGAAACTGTACTTACACTAAACTGAATTTTTAATATAGATCTGTTTTGACTTTTAACTGAGTGTAAAGAAAATCTATACTTATACTAAACTGAATTGTTTGAATTAGAACTGTTTGAATAAACGGAATAGCTTGAAATAGAAATGTTTTTGACAATTAAACTGTGTATTCATGTTAAACTGGATTTTTTGAAATAGAACTGAGTATTCGTACAAAATGGACTGGGCATTAAATAACCTACAAAGGTTTATATGCCATAAAACCCAAACAACCAACCATCTTGGCGTAATACATTACGTATTATCAATTTTCACTATGATATAATTGGTTTTCATAGCATTATTTTCTGCGGCTATCAAAAAAGTCTCAGTTTTTATATCGATGCCACGCCTTCGTAGCTATGTCCAACTAATCTCATATATAATCTCCCCAATTTCTCGCTTGAAATATACGTACAGTTGTTTTTATTAGTACTATTAGCATTTACTCCTCGAGTTTTTCACACCAGCGTTAGCCGATGACTTTTCACAAGAGTTTGAGTGACAATAACTCTCCTTAAGTCTCCAGGACTCTTCTCAGTATTCTAGCCACTCTGAACAAGGCTGTAGTTTGGATGGTGTCCACTCTACCTCTTATTTCCAAGTTCTCCCTTTTATTTTCCATATTATTTTTATTATTATTCCTTGTGAGTTTTTTCCACCAAAGTTTGTTGGTGATATTTCCCTATCGTCATAGTGATGGCAACTCTCCCTAGAAATATCTTAAAAAGTTTTTCTGTTGTCTTTTTATGCTTTTTTGTCAATGGCATTAGGTCGAGATTTGGTGATCCATTCTTATGTCAAAGTCCCAGAGAATTTTATGTGTCTCATTTTCTAGGACGGATTCTGATTTGTGCATATACCATTTTTAAGAATTAATTTTTTATTTATTGCGGACTTTTTGTCCTCATCTTGGTAGTTTTTGTGTTGTTTCTTCTTTCACTACGTTTCGGCCAAATTTCACCTCTGGCTTTCTTCAGGTGATTTACTGCGCCCTTGGATAGGAATGCTGAGTCTTGTAACCGTATCCCCAGTAATTACTGCCTTCCATAGTTGTTGTCTATCGCACCACGTTTTTGACCAAGTAAACCTCTGGCCGGCTTGGGTAGGATTTGAAACTGCTAACTTCTGACAATGCTCACCTGGAACCGTAAAGACTCAACGCCTCTATCCGCTGCGCCACGGACCCCGAAGCGGATAGAGGCGTTGAGTTTCTACCGTTCCAGGTGAGCATTGTCAGAAGATAGCGGTTTCAAATCCTTACCTTACTCACCCATTCATGCCAAGTTTTTGTCTCATTTTATTTCAGCTTACTACATTCGCTTACAATGTGATTAATTGTTTCCCATTTTTCTCCGCATAGCATACACTTGTTATTCTGTAGTGGTTTTCGCTTTAGAATAATTGGTCGTTAAGGCGTTATTTTGTGCTGCAATTTGTAGAGATTCAGATTCTCTCTTTAGATTTCCTTTTGTTAGTCGTGTCCATGTCTTCTTGTGTGCAATACTGCAAGTTTGTCGCTTTAAATAACCAAAGTTGTTTTTCTTCCCTTTGCTTTTTCCTAATTTTTCTTGTTTTCATACTGGTATGAAATAACCCTTATGGATGGTTTGTTGGTTTGACCGTTCGTTTGGAAGTGTAGATCGCCATATTTCTTCCTACACCCAGCTGAGTAGACATTTCACAGGTTGAACAAAAATATAATAAAAACAATGGAGGGTGGAAGAATAAAATGACGAAATACGAATTCAGAAAAGCGAAACGTAAGGTAAAGTTTGTGACATTTTTAGCATTCTGTGTGCAATTATGTATAACACGAGAACTTTGTGAAAATCCTACACGGCTACCAAATATGCTGACTCGTCTCTGGTCATCGTCTTCACTGCTCGACGTCCCATTTTTGATTTCACTGCCTCGTGACTTTTGTTTTTACTGCTAGGCTTACTATCCTTACCTCGACTCATCGGCCTCACGTCTTAGAGTCAACTGACCAGCCCTACATCCTAGGCTTTGAATGTGTGACTCCCTAACTACCGGAGTCTCATTCCTAACTCACCAACGTCCTTCATCTTTGTTCCCGTTCTCGCTGGTTTACGCAGGCACAGCTCTTTGTATGGTCATCGCACCAAAATTGACAAGCAAAAGAGACCCTCCGGACAATCTGTCGCTGGTCAAGGATGCTGAAGGTAGAGATCCCTCCTATGGCCATCCATCCACGAACACACCCATAGACCCACACACATACATCCATATATATATATATATATATATACACAGGAAAACCCATTATTGTGCCACGCTTGTATTTGTATCACCAATGTTATTATTGACTGCTATAACTTCTTAGCTCTTTTTATCCTTGAGTTGTTCATCTATTCTTGAACTAGATTTCACCAGTTTTTCTCTTTTCTTCTCATTTCTGTTGTTAAGTTTATATTGTTCTGTTTGTCCCAATGTTGTCAGTGTTATTAATAACAGTCGTAATTAGTCTTCCTTTGCTCTTTTAAATGAAGTATTTGAGTCCTCGTATTGATGCATCAACGTAATTTTCAATGCTGGTACATGTTCTTTCTCCTTCTTTTCTTGACATATACATACTGTCTGTGTCCTCTCTCAGATGTAATGCCTTGTCTATCGTCATCAACTTTCTTATTGTATGGTCCATTTGTTTGAGTTCCTTCCTTATTCTGTGGTCCATTTGTCAGAGTTCCTCCCTTATTCCGTGGTCCATTTGTCTGAGTTCCTCCCTTATTCTGTGGTCCATTTGTCTGAGTTCCTCCCTTATTCTGTGGTACATATATCTGAGTTCCTCCCTTATTCTGTGGTCCATATGTCTGAGTTCCTCCCTTATTCCGTGGTCCATATGTCTGAGTTCCTTCCTTATTCTGTGGTCCATTTGTCTGAGTTCCTCCCCTGTCCATTTAAAGAATGTTCTCGAATATCTTAGAAGGGTGACTGCCCAGGTATTTATCCCTTGGACGAGATTTTTGCTACAGAACTTGGTTTTGAGAAGTTTTCGCGTCCGTCTGAGATACTCTGTTTATATTTTTCTTTCATCTTTGCTTGTTTGATGATGTCCACTTGCAATATTCCCAAGTGTTTGTCAGTTTCTATTTCAGCAAGCTTTCTGATTTTTTTTTTCTTGATTTTGTAATTATATTCCTTCAATTATTCCCCTTTATCCGTTTTTCATTATAAACATGGCAAATTTTCCAGTGCTAAATTCCATTCTTATAACCTGGCTGTATACTCTTATTGTTTGTATTAGAGTCTCCAGTTCTTTCTCAATTTTTTGTAAACAGCTTAATGGCGTCTATGTATGTAATGTGATAAATCTTTTCTTGTGATTATGTAAATTTGTAGTCCCTTGTGAACTTCCAAAACGGCCGAGTGAATAACCTCATTGCTTAGAAATAATAATGATAAAAGCACATCTCCTTGGATGATGCATCTTTGGATTTTCACCCCGGCTGAATTTTTTTCTTCTGCCGTTAATTCCACTTTGCAGTTTTTCATGGTTTTTGCGATTAATTCTATGACTTTGTCAGATATCTGGTAGATTTTCCGTCAATCTATTATCAAGTTAGTGACTACATCGTGGACGTTTTCATAGTCAGTCTACAACATTTTTCTTCTTCGTTTTGCTCTTCTTGTGAACGAGCTGATCAATGTCACCTGTTCCTCTTGTTCCCTTGTGGCATCCTTTTTTTCTTCCGGAAACTGTCCATAGCATATAGGCGAGTCATAGATCTCCTCCCGAATCTGAGTGATTATGATTTTCTCAATAAGTAGACACATTATCGGTTTATAGTTGCTAGGGATGGTTCCTTTATGGGGTCTTTCTGGATCAGAGTAGTCTTCTCAGTCATCCATTTGGGTATCTTTGTTTCTCGACAACTACTCAGTTGAAGAGCCAGACTGTCATGGAGTTAATGTTTTTAAACCAGAATCCACGTATGCCACGTATGTCCGGAAGTTTTCCTTGTAATTCTTTTTACATGTTATTTATCTATTCGATTCTTTTTTATGTCCTTTCTTTCCCCATTAATTTACTCCTAAACAGTTTTCTTTATTTTGCATCCGCTTGTTGGTCCATCCTCGTGCATTCTCCAGCAACTTGTTGGTCGAATTTTCTTTCATTGTTTTGGAATGTTCTATTTTGTTTGTATTGCTTTGAACCGATATCTTTTAATTTTCCCTTCTTTCGTCAATATATTTTGATTTATCTCAAAGTTGTATTGTCACTGTTTTTTGTTTTGATCTTTATATCACAACATATCCCAGTGTTTCTTCTTCTTCTTCTTCTTCTTCTTCTTCTTCTTCTTCTTCTTCTTCTTCTTCTAATTATTATTATTATTATCACAATAGAACATGATTAAAATCTCTTCTTCTTTTTCTTCTTTCCGCCATCCTACGTATAAATTATGTTCCGTCAAACATGCAGCATTTGCCAAGTTTTCAAATAATGAATGAGTGATTTGAAAGCAATATACATATATCCATATTCATGACCCTGGATGAAGGTAGGTTCGAACCCCTCGGAGACCAAGAAAATTTTTGATCGAAAATGAAAGCTGTCATGGTTGATAACAGTGACCTGTAAATGGCCGTGGTGTTGACTGAACTGAGTCAGGCTTGAGACGATTGGTGTTGATTGCATCTTAATGAGCAGAGCTCGCACTGACCCACGTTTCGACACTCGCGCAATAAGGTGGGCGATATTTGATATGTCCCGGCTGAGCTGAGAGGGAAGCGTTCAGATGGAAACGCAGAGAAATTGATCCATCATTCAAGCGAGAGTATGAGAAAATGGGTTCCTTGGTTCCAAAGACTAAGTGCCAAGATTAAGAAATTCAAGAAATAGATTTTTCCTTTCTTTGGTTTATTTAATAGGTTTAGATTTCTAAAAACATCGTGTAAGAATATGTTATATTTATTATTAAGCTGTAAGGAAATGTTTTTTTACCGAACAATATCCAAAAACTTATTGCATGCGTACGCTAACTCATGCTGGCTGTAACTCTACTTGTACTACTACTACTACTACTACTACTAATAATAATAATAATAATAATAATAATAATAATAATAATACAAAAAAAGAGAACTTGCCGAATTTTGAACTTTGAACAGAATAAAACTGTAAGACAAGTGAAAAGAAGGGAATTGAAAAAAACTGGAACATGAAAGTGACGATTATATAAATTGTAATTGGTGCTCTTGGTACAGGAACCACAAGATTGATACAAGGTATGCAGAACAGAGAAATAAGTGGACGAATGGAGACTATCCAAACTACTGCATTATTGAGAACGGTTGAAATACTGAGAAAAGTCCTGGAGACTTGAGGAGAATTGGTGTCACTCAATCTCCAGTAAAAGACCATCAGCTAACGCAGATTCGAAGAACCCTCATTGAGTAACATTATAATATTCTACTTCCAATAAAGATAAAGCATGCGTTAATATTTTAATGGAAAATTTTCGGCATTTTGGTAACTCTGCGCATAAAATGAAAAATGCATGAAAACTAGATATTGGGTGTCTAAATATACGTGGAACCCATACGATTGCTAATAACTCTACAGATAATAATGTTGTGTTCATTTATGTTTCAGATTGAAAATTGTATACAATAACAACTATTATTCCTTGATCACAATGCCTTGGAAAAGAGAGGGAAAACATTTTGTGCCACTATTTATTTGGTGACAAACTCATTCAAAACTGTCTCAAAAAAGATGCAACCAATTAATATGAGAATGATTTAATACTGAGACGAGAAACTCAAAAAATGATTGCATGTCCTGGATGCTGATATAATAACAATTAAAAAAATTATCATTAAGGGTTTTCGGACTATTGTCTTTATCTTTATTGTTATTTCCACAACGTTTCGGCCGATATGTCCTCTGGCCTTCTTCAGGTGTTTGTCACACTCGGGAACCTTCACAGAACTGCGAACTACGTCCTTTATTGAATCCACAAGGGTCGTCTGTTATAATTCCGTTAGCCATTGTACCTGGTTATGGCTAACGGAATCAGAACAGGCAACCCCCGTGGATTCAATAAAGGACGTAGTTCGAAGTTCCGAGTACGTTCCCGAGTACGACAAACACCTGAAGAAGGCCGGAGGACATATAGCCCAATACGTTGTGGAAATAACAATGAAGATAAAGACAATAGTCCGAAAACCCTTAATGATAAAAATCATCAAGCTTCATCTCAGAAACTCAAACAACTAACAATTAAAAAAAGTCATCAATTAAATGTCTCTAACTCAAATAATGCATTTTTTACCGGACTTGTTCCAAATGACCGCCACTCTGCTAGTTTCAGTAATAAGTCATTATCATATTAATAGGTTGCATCTATTTTAGACACCCTGTATTTTTCCTTAAATCTAGAATGTTTTAAATTGATTTTTGTGGAATGAAATATACGATCAAACCTATAGGACCCTGAAAAGAAATTTTCCGAAGAATAATTTTTCTACTGATTAAAAAAAAAAAAAAAAATAATAATACAGATTTAATTTTTTGAAAGATGTCAGTCATAGAATAGCCTGTTTCGTATACTGTTGAATATGATGTTCCTTCCTCCACTAAGGCTACTACAGGTATTCTTTCTAAGTAATATACATATATATATATATATATATATATATATATATATATATATATATATATATATATATAAACTACATATATTTATGTATATATTGAAAAAGTGTACAGGAATGAATAAAACTTCGATTTAAAAATTTTATAAATTTTATCTATTTTGAATTGAGTAAATAATTTGGGGAAAAACAGTCTTTTCTTGAAAGCAACGATAATTTAGCCAGTTTAAAGTTATTTATGATCCGTGAATGAAATATTGCAGTGATTGTTAGTCTAATCAAAAGGGATATATTATGTGTGTGTAATAGATCTTGCTTGAGAGTGTCACTATGTAGGTATTGCAATTTGACCCTTGACCGAGCCGTCAATCAGATATTTCCCTGAACAGGAAACACCTGGGTAAATAAGTGTAAGCACTCATGTGGTTAATCGGAAATCATGGGCGTTTGTTTGTTTTTTGAAATTACGTCATTTGACTTATTAGGAATATTGTATAGAATGACGTGATTTAAAAAACAAACAAGCGCTGATTCACTAATTGAACAGCCAACTTTTTCTTGTGATACAAATTTTCCCTACGTTTTTGTATTTTGGATCTTTAAGCATTCATCGTCGATTTAATATCACTAATATTGTCCCTCACATCTTGATGATGGTTCATTAAAACCGAAACGCTAGTGTGTCGACTTTGTTTCTCAATGAATATCTCCTTCTACTTGGATTACCTTGTTATCAATTTTTATTTACATATATAGTATCTGAAAAGAAATTGAATTTTTCTTATAGAACTCTACACGAATTATTAAACTCTAATATAATTTAAAGCAGCTTTTTCAAAATTTATAAATGGCCAGCAAACACTCGTTAAAACTGCCACCAACTGCCCAAAAGAACATTAGCTGCTGTTTCCATCTCTCAGATTCTATAAATGGAAAAATACAAAATAAATAAAACAAATATGGCAAACAAACAAAAAAGGGGGGACAAAGAAAAAAAGGAAATATCTCACTTGAATTTCTTTAAAAAATATTACAAAAGAAAGAAATCTTTTGTCTTCGAAAAATGGCCGTCTTCTCAAGCTATTTGATCTCTAATCACGCTTTTCCGCGTTAATGTCTACGTAATGAGTCACGTGATATTTAGAATTTTTCAAAACGCTTTTTAAAATTCCTGGCTTACTTTGTTCTTTTTCTTTTCTTTTTTTTTTCTTTTTCTCAAATTGAATCTTATCTGAATTTGGATCTTTTTGTTTCCACCTTCTTTTGTGCTTTGTGTTTGTTTTTATCTTAGTTGTTGTTATTTGTTCTGTTTTAAAATGTTTTTTATTGTCTGTTGTTTTTCTTCTCTTGTTCTCTTTTGCTTAATCAGATCATTTGTTTGTCTTCTCCCAGTACCATTCCCTCCCCCTCTCGCTCTCTCTCTCTCTCTCTCTCTCTCTTCTTTTCTTTTCTCGTGTTCTCATAATTTAATTATGGGTCAAATAAATAATCGTCCTTAATAAAGAATCATTTACATTTGTTTATTCCAAATTCGATTTGACAACGGTTTCTTTTTAACAACAACAAAAAAATTTGTTTATTCTACATACTGTAATTCAGTCTTTATTGATTTCGCTGGGCTTAGAAAATTTATGGAAACGTTATTCAATAAATTTGTTTATCTTTTCCTTTTTAATCTTCATCAATTAAATTTTATTTAGGACGCTTTTTTGTCTGGATGTTTATAAAATAGAAAATAAAGGTATTTTTTCGAGCTTATTACTATTAGTTGCACAGTTCCCGTAAAAAATGATGTGATTCTTTACAAACACATTGGCACTTTTGCTTGACGAAATGATGGCATCAATCAGGTTGAAGAATGAGGTCTGCAGAAGCATCTGACGCTTTAAATCCTTTTATATCACTTGATGAATGAAAGAATGAAAGAAAGAGAAGGAGAAAAATTCAGTGAAATTCGTGTATTGAATACCAAGAGGTATATTAAGGGAAAAAAAAAAAGAGTTAATGTTAATTGTTCATTTTCTTCTTCGTAAACAGTTTTTATCTTGATGCCTTTAAGACAGATTCGGTATCTTCATAAATCCTATTACAGTCCACTTTATTAACGGTTACACAATGCCGAACTTTTTAGACCTTATTTTTCTAATGCAGGTATCATTGATAACCAAAAATAGTTTTGATAAACGTGCTTTTAACCAGGAAAAAATATTTTTAACTGTTGGTTGGAAGAAAACGGATTGATCTATGCCTCTCCCAAGGGCATGGACACAAAGTAAAACGCAAACAGTCTCGTCTAGTTTGTTTTATTCAGCTGGCCAATTCCATTTCTTATGACAGTAATCATAACATTTTACAGGCATACTTATGCTGGTATATTTGGTTTAGAAGTAAATTAGCTGTTCATAAAAATTGGTAGAAGCGATCTTATTTATTGGCCATATAGAATTAGATTAATACAATATATCATATTTTTAAGTACTTTCTTTGCAGACTCTCTTGTGATACCGCTAGATAGATAAACTGAGGGAGCGTTGGTAACATTCATGGTTCTTCATTTTAGATACCCAACGATCTCTCTGGGTGAATATAGGGAATGTTAGTAACATGCCTGGTGTTTCACTTTAGATACCTAATGATCTCTTGGGATGAATATCATATCATATTTACCAACCCCTCCGCTCGGGCAGGATATAACACAAGGTCAATTTTTTAAGCGGAGTTTAACTCGTTTGAATTCAGAGTTTTCCTTCTCCTAGACTAGTTGCTTCACCTAGGCTGAAGAACCTAGTCTTCCCGATTATTTACCTATAGCTGGAGGGAGAATAATTTGATTCATACCTTTCCCAAGGGTATTAGTGAAAAGCAATCAGTCTTTGAACTCGTGTTACCGCGTCCATTTCATACGACGATAACCATTACACCACGGGTACCTCCTCCGGGCACCTCATCCTTGAGATGAATATAGAGAACGTTGGTAATACTTCTGGTGTTTCATTTTAGATACCCAACAATCTCTTTGCCTTTTCAATAGGGAACATCGATGGCGTAATGGTTATCATGCTGGACTGAGATATCGTAGTATTTTCTTGGTACAGCATATCGAAACTTACATCACATTTCTTTTAATGGGATATCAACTTTCATGGATTATTTAATGCTAAAGACATACTTGCAAGGGAATAGTAGTGATTCTATTTAACATATAGCGGAGATGATAACCGGCTTCATACCTTTCCCAAATGTTTTAGTCAGAAAGAGAACATGAGAGCGCCACTGAAGTTCGAACTCGCTTAAGTCAAGGCTGTAGACGAGCACTTTAACCATTACGCCACGAGGATTCCCTCAGAAACTAATTTCAAAAACAGGATCGTTTAGGTAAATTTCAAAGAGCAAAGTTGTAAAGAAAAATAAGGTCAAGTAGCTTTTTCACAAAAATTATGCAAAACCCGCAAATAAGAACAATATATATATATATATATATATATATATATATATATATATATATATATATATATATATTGTTCTTATTATATTATATTATCATCTTATTATATATATATATATATATATATATATGGGATGTCCAGAGATTTCTAAATTTCACCCAGAAAGCAGAGAATATATGAACATTTTTGTTGTGGTAAGATACAATCACTTTTTATAAAACTGGAAAAATATGAATTAGTCTCTCTATTTTTTTCAAGAATTGCTAGTCGGTAGCTACATCAAAAATGTTTAGTTATGTTCTTCTTTCTGAGTTAGGCTTATACATTTTTAAACAATCCAAGTATATATATATATATATATATATATATATATATATACTTGGTTGAATACGTATTTAGGGTAGGCTATATATATATATATAAGTAAAGTTGGCAATCTTAGTCGAAGGTGACCTGAGGGTTCCCTTTTTAATAGCTACTACACCAAGTTGTAGGGGAGGACACGACTCCATTCCCTCGATTGCTCCACTTTACCCTTGATCCTTACCTTATAATACTGAGTGTTAAGTAAGGTGATATCAAGTGCAATTATTTGAGTTTTTGGTATGACTCAACCTGGGATTGAAACCTGGGATTGAACACTGGCGAACACGCTACTTATTAGACCAATAGTGAGCTGAAAAATTCAGAGCGAAGTTTATATGAAGACGTCATATCCGCTATATCAAATTACACTTTTATCTGATATACTTATAAAATACGTTCAACAAAAATTTTAAAAAATCTTTCTGTGTAGTTATCTGTAGTTTTTGAGAGACGAGATTTAGACAAGGATTTGAAATAAATTCTACAAAATTTGTCGAACTTAGACATCTTTTAGCTAAGGATAATCAAGTTGGGAACACTGGTTCATGTAGCTTACCCACAAAAATACAGTTATCTGCATTACATCTTAGAGTTAATAAATCAACATGTACATAAAATTTAAAACACAAGCACACACTTGCCAATAGGCTAGTAGGTAAAGTGTTCTTCAATGGCCCGGTAGACCAGGCTTCGATCCCAGGTGGAATCATAACAAAGACAAAAAAAATGGTACATAACTCGTTGCTTAACATTCAGCGCAATAAGGTACGTATTAAAAAGAGTAGCGTCTTCCCATACACCTCTGAGTAGTAGCTATCGAAAATGAAGCCTTTGGGTTGCCCTCGACTACGGTCGCCAAATTTTCTTTATTTTATATATACATACGAGTGGAGGCTGAAAAAATCATAGGCTGAAGAGTTAACCGGATGACATCATTTCTACAGCGGACTTTGTTGACCAATGTGATCCAAGCACTTCAGCACAAAAAGAAGAAGTGTTTTGACCACAACGGGATTATGTTGAAAATTTAATCTCATTTTTTTTTTGGCATTTGATGAGAGTAACTTGGTCTGTCTATCAACTTTTTAATTAATTCTCATGTATATATATATATATATATATATATATAAAGCCCCTGAAAATCAACAGCTTGATTTGGATGTCTTCATGATGTCGTCTATCATGTGAAAGCTCTTAATCCAGTCTCGTATACTAATCACATTTATCGCACATTTCAAAGTAAAAGTTTACGATACAAAATTGCTAATTATGTGGTAGACAAAATAATCATTGACCCTGCCTTGTATAACCTCTCTTTCAATTTACACGTGACATCTATGTCGGAAATTTTTCCATCGCTTCATTTCGTATATATGCCTTTACCAACCTCACCACACAAGCAGGATGTGACACCAGTTTAATTTTTTTACGCGGAGTTTAACAGATTTGAATTCAGAATTGTCCTTGTCCTAGACCAGTTGCCATACCAAGATTAAAGAGCCTAGTCCATCCTTTTATTTATCAATAGTTAAAGAGTGCATTGTTGAATGAAAAACTTTGCCCAACGCATTTCCGCCATGTAAAATGAAAATAACCTCGTTCAGGTTTTGAACTCAGGTCTCTGTATCTATTTCCTACGGTAATAGGTATTACATCACGAGCCTTTCTTCTTTCGTATATATTGAACTCATAGAGATACTCTTGCCGTGATGGATATCGTCTCACGAAAAGAATTCGGATTCTCGAATTCAAATTCTGGTTAGATTTCACTGAGCACTAATACCCTAGAAAAATGTGAGAATCCAACAATTTTCCCGGTAACTATGGGAAAATAGTAGGGTCGACCTTTTAACCTTGGTATGTCAAACGGTCAAGGAAAAGGAAAACTCTGAATTCATACCTGCTAAACTCTACTAAAAACGGCCTTGTGCCGCATCCTGCTCATGTGGTGGTGTTTATATATATATATATATATATATATATATATATGGTATAATTGCAATAAAACATTTCCAAATGAGTCAGGCATTAAAAAACCCTTGTGTATATATATATATATATATATATATATATATATATATATATATATATTGCTAATGAAAGTTAGTTTAATATTAAAAGAGGATGTGTACCAGAGAAATAAACAATTACAAAGTTTTCTTTTAAAACTGTTTAAGTTTTATTAGCACTTATAATATACAATATTTTTGAGAAACGCTGTTAGAAGATTATTAATACGGCACCACTTTTTCCATTCTCAGTCGCGGTGCCAAAAAACAATTTGCTTTTGATAAAATAGATAGGGTGCTTGAATTAATTGTCAGGTAATTGGTCGTAAACTGTAATAGCACGACTGCAGTTGGAGCTCCGTAACTACGATATCGCAGACCATTTTGCTATTAGGCCACGTGAACTCCCTACAATATGTTTAGAGTACTAAATTTATTTACATCATAGTTCACCGGTATTTATGCTATCAAAAAGAATTCAACGTCTTCAAACTTTCGAGACTACAATTTTTATTTACACTATATAATTTCTTGCAAA
This sequence comes from Sepioteuthis lessoniana, assembly GCA_963585895.1. Classification (NCBI taxonomy): domain Eukaryota; kingdom Metazoa; phylum Mollusca; class Cephalopoda; order Myopsida; family Loliginidae; genus Sepioteuthis; species Sepioteuthis lessoniana. The sequence goes on along the minus strand of CAUZXS010001070.1, from coordinate 22,261 downwards.
TTATTGGTGTTAGATAGGAATACTTGAAACTATATAACTGATGAAAAATACGAGATTAGTATTAAACCGGAATAGTTATCCTACAACATACAACCGAGTGAAAATTACATTTATTAGATTGAAATACTTTATATCGTATAACTTCACGTAAAGGGTTGATAATCGATAAAGAAAAAAAATTACTACTATAAATATGTACATGAACATTGAAATAATGTATGATTGATTTAAAACATTTACAAATGACTTAGACATTAAATAAGCCATAACATATATATATATATATATATATATATATATATATATATATATATATATATAGTAGGGAGTATGCGTGGCGTAATGTTGCCCAGTAGGCTGGGGCTGTACAATACTCCGACTGCACCACTGAAGAGGGGTAAGACTTCCCCAACTGGATATGACACTAAAAATCTAATGGTGAGGTTCCAGTGATGCTGGAGCTTTGGGGAATGCGGAGCACCCCTTTATTGCCATTGCTCCCCAATCCACTCTGGCCCGGATTAGTAGCACTTGATAGGGACCTATCTATGGGTTAAATAGAACTAACTGTATACTAATGCTAAACTGAATTGTTTAAAATTGAACTGTTTTTTTACATTGAAAGTGTACTTACACTAAACTGAATTGTTATATATAGAACTGTTTTGACATTTAACTGTGTGTAAACAAAATATGTACTTACTGAATTAGCTGACTTAGTACTGTTTGAATAAACTGAATAGCTTGAAATAGAAATGTTTTTGACGAGTAAACTGTCTACTTACATTAAAACTATATACTCATGCTAAACTGAATTGTTTGAAATAGAACTCTCTATTTCTATTAAGATGGATTTGGCGTTAAATAGCCTAGAGAGGTTGATGTGCCATAAATCCAACCAACCAACCAACCAACCAACCGTGGCGTAATGGTTAACGTGCTGGACTGCGTCATATCGTTGTAAGTGACCTCAAATGCCAGTGACGCTATGACGTTCACTTTCGGACTAATATCATAGGAAAAGCATGAACTCACTAATCCCCCAACTATGGGTTACATTTTATCACTACTGTTCTTCTGCATCGATGGCTTTTGCAGTAAATAACCCACGAAGGATGATATGTCATTAAACAAAGAAACCAAATCATATATACATATCCAGTTGGTTTTGTTATGTTCTTTTCGTCAACAAATTAAGTCAACAAAGTTTTTCAGTTGGTCATGAATATTTACAAAGTTTAGCTAATTAACAAGTTTTGAGACACCCCATGGTCTTCACATTCGCTATAGCAATAGCAGTGTGAGAGGTAAACATTTTTTCAACTTTTCACTTGTTCTTTGATATTTTTTCTGCCTTGACAACTCAACTCGATTCACTTGATCGAAACCTACTACAAATGAATTAACATACCGAAACAAAAGCTACAATGCTATTATAGGTGGTTTATTCTGCAGACCCCAGGTTCAGAAAACACGTTTTTTTGGGGGGAGGAAATCTAATTTACCTTAGCATTCGAATGAACATAGGTGGGTAGTGCGTTAAGCAGAACGGACTAGAAATGAAATAGTCTGATTATATTAGACGACCAATATCAAGGTATCACCAAAAATCACTCGATTCTGGGACATTATTTTGTCCAGCAAAATTAAATACACGCACGTACGCACACACACACGCACTCGCACTGAGGCACACACACACACACACACACACACACACACACACACACACACACACACACACATATTATCTTTGTTAATCCTATTCAATCCTATTCGTGATTGTTAGGGACACCGTTACAATCACGAATAGGATTTATGTACGTATAAACAGAATGTTGTGAAAGTCCTTTATTATTCTAAAAGATAAAAATAATACGTTTAAAAAATATACTACCACTTTTATTTGTAGGATATTATATTATTATTATTAGTTCAATGTAATTTCCAAGAATAAAAATATATATGATTAATAGAAAATATTCTTTATATGCGGAAGAAAGAAGTACCTGAGGTTGAAATGTTTATATCGGCTTAGTCGGGAAATAGGATCTGATTTTAGAATAAACCTTTATTCTTGAAATAATGAATTTAAACGATATTTTACGTCCAACAGCCCAATTGGCTGGGGCTATAGAATACCTCAACTGCATCTCTACAGAGGAGTAAGACTACTCCAAGGAGCGTCATGTAACCAAGTTGGCTGGGGCTGAAGAACACACCAACTGCAAAAGAAAGTAGGAAAGACCCACTAAACAAATTTCTTGCATATGACACTAAACAATCTAATGGCAAGGCTCCAGTAACACTGGAGCTTTGGCGAATGCAGAGTACTCCTTTATTGACATCACTCCCTGGTCCACTCTGGCTTCGAGTGGTAATACTTGACAGAGTCCTCTCTATAAGTCGAATAGATCTGTTTGACATTCAAATTAAGTGCAAACTTATGTTAAATTGAATTATTTGAAATAAAACTGATAATTTAAATGTGTAAAGAAATGTCAGATGGTTAATTGAATTGTTAGTGATACATAGCAATACTTGGAACCATTTGACTTTGTTGACTTATGATTACAAATCATATATATCAAATATATCTAGATTTACTAGTGCTAAATAGCAATATTTGAAACTATTTTAACAGTGTGCAAACAGAACTATTAATATTAGGTAGTAATATATGAAACCATTAAACTGTGTGCAAATAAAACGATTAATGTTTGAAAGCAATACTTGAAATCATTTAATTTCGGGTAAACAAACTCTGGCTGGTTTAATCATTGTTATCTCCAAATTATTTGTTTACAAATCCTAAATTTAATATAGATGTATAAACTGGATTTGGCATTAATTAACCTACAACGTTTGATATGTCGTAAAACCAAAGCAAACCAATAAGTCAAAATATGATCCCTTTATACCTAATCATTTCTGCCTTCAATTGACAAGTTTAGTTATATCTGTACGATAAAACTCTTAAGGTTTTCGATGCCAAGAAAACATCAAATGCAGTTTTTACTTTTCCTTTGAAAGAGAATATTTTCAGCGTAAAAAATGTCCTGATGCTTGAAAAAATATCAGTGTGGAGGAGATCAAGATAATATCGTGGATTGGGTAAAGCTTCATATTCCAAGGCAGTGAGTTTCTGCCGGGTCATCCTGGCATTGTCCAGCATTGTCCAGAGTAAATTGTTTTCAGATGAACGACTGAATATCATAGGTCTTCCGAATCCTAATTATTATTTCGATTTAAAAAAAAATTGGAGATGGTGTCAAAATGTCATCATGAAACTAAATGCTTTATAATTTGGCGCCAGATCAAATAATACAACCTGAATTCTGTCACGTGTTTTAATTTTTGTATCCTCCCACATTAAAGAACTATAAATTTAGTTTCCAACGAACTTGGTTTGTCGAATCTCACCTGAGGATCAAACTCTTGGAACTCAATGTTGTGAGTTACTAATCTGACTTTTTGAGAGAGAGAGAGAGACAGACAGACAGAGAGAGAGACAGAGAGAGAGGGTTACACAGAAAATATCTGGGTTTTAGCGATAAAAGGGAAATAATTCAGTCAAGAGGAAAAAGAGTTGGGTTGCTGGCCAGTGAGACCTGACGCCTAAATGTAACATACCATCTAAATAAATCATTATCATTTTCCGCGCGTGCTACTTTTATCTCTGTCAATAATTGGTTTCATACTCAAAGTTTACCAGTTAAAACCAAATCAAAAGAGAAGGCGATTACATCAGATTTGGCGACAAGGCTTAATTTTTATCTTTCCTGTTTCGGAGTGAAATTTAATATAAATTTCTTTCACTTATTTTTCCATTTAAAAAAGCAAGAAAAACATTGTGGTTTCGTCAGATGAGTTGAAACAGATTTTACGTCAGCATCAAGAACAGTTTAATAAATCACAATTGAATCTAATCACTGCTCTGATGCAACAATTTCAAATTCAAATAGCTACAAATTCAACCGAAAACAATTCTGTCCATTTTCTGGCAAACTCTATTTCGGTGAACGATTATGACTTCTGAAATAGTCATTTTTCTTTGTGGTTTTACGGTAGAGAGATACTCTTGGAATCAATTTTCCTTGTGGATTGGGTAAAAAATGTCACGTGGATATCAAAATGTCATGTGGATATCAGGACTTTGGTTCTGTAAATTAGGGAAAAAATAATACGTATGCTTTACAAATGTTCTTCAAGTCAAATTTCCTTAGGATATAATGTTCATGGAAAATGTTGACCAGTTGACCAAAATTTTATGTATATAGCAGTCTCTTTCTCTATATAGATGCAAACTGCTTAAAAATAATGAAAAGCAATTCGGACGGCAACGTTACTTTTATAGGCTAATTACTTGTGAAAATAAGAAAATTCAGCTTCAGATATTAACTGAAAACCAGTTTAAATATCTCATCTTCATTGCTGGCTTTAGATATCCAAATAACTCTAAAGTATGCACACAGCTATTATCCAAACTGGGACCAGACTAAAACATAACTGTGAAAGAATGCATTGCAGAATATGAAAGACTTTTAAATCTTGAAAAAAAGAGATAATAATAAGGGTTCAACTACAACATCCAAATTCCTCCACAACTAGCAGCGTATAAGCAAAAGAGAATTCATCCCACGTGTCGAAAAGAAAAACACCTACTACATGTTGATTTTGCAGCGATTGGCATTATTCTCATTTCCTGTCCGTACAAAAGAATCAAATGTCACTTATGTTACAGTCACAGACACAATGAAAACGTTTGTCGTTTCTCGAAATGAAAATCTTCTGATTCTACATCGAATCAAGTCCACAGAAAATCTGTCAACAAGAATACATTATAAGTGAACAAATTCACGTTTGGTGTCAGCAACTTACAAAGTTGAATTTGAATCTCGGAGAAAACATGTTACTGTTGTCTGTCAAAAGTATCTGAGTTCGTCTCCAATTTGATACATGTTCAGACATTATTTTGTTCTCTCGGTCAACCATAAGTGAAACTAGACTTATTAAAAAATAGATAACATTGTTCGGAGTGTATCAGGTGATAAGATTCGGCTATTCGGTGAGTTAAGCGGCAATGTTTGTTTTTCTGAGAAAAGTTTCTCTAGTCTCAGATTCTGATCTCGACCTGATTAGTTTTGACTTTACAGATACGCTGGATCTTTTCTCATTGCCGCTCAAAACCACCTTAAAGACATTAGCTCTTTCCTCGGTTTACGAGATCGAAAACTACTTGATACATCATTTCAAAATGAAGTTCAGTGATGATTTTACAGAGAAACTGGGGTTTTAAGCCATAGACAAAACCACCCTCAAGCTAAAAGTCGACGTGATGTCAGTTTTTAAAACCAAACACTAGATTCCTTATGCCACTCTTCACTTAGTAGAAAATTTTTTAAATCGCCTACAACAAGCCGGAATAACTCAGCCACCAAATTCCTTATCATGGGCAGCTCCCATTGATATTGTCAAGAAAGTAAGCCCCAAAAGCTTATAAGTGCAGATTTTTCCACAAGTTTAAATAACAACTTAAATCTCACACAAGCAGGTAGTTTTGTTAAACATAATAGAGCAAATTGTTTTGTAAAGATTGGTTTATCTAATGCCTTTTTACAAGGAGAAGTTGCTGTGGATTCGAAGGAATTGCTGACGATCAACCCTCATTAGAGCTTCTAAAGTTACAATCGGCTTACTTTTAAGCGTTTAGTCAGTGACTGCTTTATTCCAGCAGGTAGTGAATGCTATACTGACTAGTTTGATCCTAACGGCTGCATTTATTGATGATATTATTGCAAGTGAAATTCAGGATGCGCTTTTGAACCGTTTATTCTCTGACTTTGAAGGCATTCAGCCAAATGGTTATCATGTCGAGCCAGAGAAAAGTCAGTTTTTTCCAGAGGTTGATCGGACCCGGAACATATTGTTGCCATCAAAAGTCTACCGGCATCAATAAACATTTTACTGCTACGTTTTTTTCTACGCTTGGTAAGCGATTAAATTTCATTTTCACCGAAAATCCACCGTGTTCGTACTATTCTAAAAAAAAAACATCTGAAAAACGATGTTCCACGGATCATGTCACCGGAATTCCTATTTGACTTCTAAAAGGTAATTATCTTTGCTTGCATCAGACTTTCTTCTCACCTACTAAAAAGCATCTCTTGATAACACCGTGGTTTCGGATGCTTTAGATTATGGTGTTGAGATCGTGATTTCCTCCATTTTTTTCTGATAGTAGTCAGAAAGCCATTGCCCATGAAGAAAAATCTTTGATTTCAACTGAGCAGAACTCTGGTCAAATTGTCAAAGTAGCTTTGGCAATTATATTTGCCGAAAAGAAATTTAAAAAAATGCTTTATCCTATTTACCCAACAGGCAGGATATGACACAAGGTCAATTTTTAAGCGGAGTTTAACGGGTTTGAATTCAGAGTTGTCCTTCTCGTAGACTAGTTGCCTCACCAAGGCTGAAGAACTTAGTCTGTCCTACTATTTACCCATAGCTGGAGGGAGAATAATTGGATTCACACCTTTCTCAAGGGTATTAGTGCTATGGGAAATGCAATCAGCCTCGTCCAGCCTCGTCCAGCCTCGTCCAAAAATGCTTTATGGACTTAATATACATTTATGTCCATTAACCACTGATTACGGATCATAAACACCTGGCTAACATTTTTCGATCAAAAAATGGATTCCTATTTATATTGCAAATCAGTTACAAAAATGAACTACAATGTGAGTAGACTTTTCAATTGAGAGCCAATCAACGAATTCAATTGGCCAGTCAGATACTTTATGAATGCACACTTGAATTTACCTGAAAACTCCGTTGTTACTGCAGTATCTATTGAACCAGAAATTATTTCAGTGCTTCCAGTTACTGTAAGAGCTCTGTCATCTTGCAGATGATCCAGGAAGTCACACTTTCTGAGCCATTGTTATAGAAAATGATTCCTTACCATCGTACAAAGTGGCTTCAAACTTGTTCGGACAAAGATCTTCCACTGTTTTACCATCGGAAATCATTATTCACCAAAGTGGATAGCTGTATCATTTTTAGAGAATGTGTGATAGTTCTATTGTCCAAAGAAAATAGGGTCCTAAAATAATTTTATTTTGGACAACAAAGCAAAAACTGCATCACTACTTGCAAAGCATCAATTTAAAAGACACTGCTCATAACTGTACAGAATTCTAGTCAGCAGCAAAATTTGCAAGAAAATCGGAACTCTTTCCTTCGCCTATCCCAGATTCACGACTTTATATCGATTTTGAAAGATCAATGGAAATTTTTTCTGTTTCTTGTGGACAGCTACAGTAAATGGCCTGGATTTTTTTCTCAGGCACATCACCTTATTGGAATCCAACCTGAAATTACTTCACATTTTCCACAGGTTCGTAGTCTCAGAAACCATAGTCTGTGACAAGAGTACTGCTTTCACTTCTGTGAAAATTTCTGGTTTCTGCCCACTGAATTATATCAAACACATACGCACACAAACATTCAAGCCAGAATCAAATGGAAAAGTTGAGCGATTTGTGAATACCTTTAAGAAGGGAATCCAAAAATCAAAAGGTAAGGGCACTGTAACCGAAATATTGGGAACATTCCTAACAGGTTACAGGTGCAAACCAAACACAAACACTCCAAACGGTAACTTACTTGCCGATGAACCACAAAATTTGGTTATGTGTCCAAGTACACAAAATTCTCACAAAAGAAACCCGACAATGGAACAATTCAATCACGATCATATTGCATTAAATTGTACCTTCAAACCAGGCCAACAAACTTAGCTGAAGACATCCGAAATGGCTGAGAGAAATGGACATCTTATACCAAACAGGAAATATTACTAACGATCTTAGCGTGACATCTTCCACTTGGGTACAACATGCAAATCAGTTAAGCACTTCTAAACTTGAAATACCCACTTCTCATTTTGTTGAACACTTTTGATTTGCCTCGGAAAAATGTTGAAAAGTCCGCACAAAATAGTAGAGGTGTGAAACATAGACCTAGACCTAAAGGGATAAAAGCTAGAAAGTCAGTTCGTGTCCGACATTCTACCAAACGGCTACAAGTGAATCCCAAACAAAAAAATAGCGAAAAAAAAACCTACCATCATATTAAAAAGGGGGGATATTGGTGCAAAAAGGGGAAAATAACTCTCTCAAGGAGAAAAAGAGTTATCAGCTCGTTGGACATGTCGTCGTCCGAATAAAACATTGAATAAATGATTATTACTTTCTACAGGTTTCCTTTATCTCTCTCAATCCTTGTTTCTTGCTCAAAGTTTTCGCAGTTAAAAGCAAGTCAAAAGAACAGGCAATTACAACAATGAATATTCAAAATTAGATAAAAATATTCTCAGTTGGGCAATAGCACAATCATCATCAAGTCACCTCACTCTCTCTCTCTCTCTCTCTCTCTCTCATCATCATCATCCATACGCATCATGATGTTTTGCTTCCAGGATTTGTTCAAGACATCACACCGCTGTTGTTTCTGAATTTTAAACGAAAAAGAACCAAAAGCATCAAAGCTCCCAACAAATTTCATTCATTTCAATTGAACATATTTAACCCTATATATATATATATATATATATATATATATATATAGGGTTGAACATATTTAAACCAATATATATAAATATATTTAACCCAATATATATAAATATAAAAGATGTTGTTGTAGATCCGAAGAGAGAATAAAGATATTTCGAAAAAAGGTGAACACCTTAGCCAACAGTAAATCATTCAAACTGCAAACGGGAATGATTTCAAATCTCATTGAGTAGTCCATTAACAAGGCCTTGTACCATACACGTTCTCAAACGAAGGCAACCTGCTGGAAACATACACGAATGTAAGAACAAAAAAAATTTAAATAAATAAATTCAAAAATACAAATCTCTTCGTGGACCTACCTATTTTGATATATATATATATATATATATATATATATATATATATATATATATATATATGGGAAATCAACTGATTTCCATTCTAACGTGTTAATTCTAGATTCCAAAATCTGAAATTTTTGTGTCTTTATTTTTGCATTTATTGACCAATCGGCGCTTACACACTCGTTTTAAAATTTCGAAATACTTAGCAAACGACAATATTTCACTTGACATGAAAATTTTGAAGGATCGACCCCCCACAAAAAAAAAATCTAAGAAATCTTTGATTGTATGAAAATACATGTTTAACGAATTAAAATCATAAATTAATCGTCAACTTTTTAAAATCTGATTTCAAGCTCACCACAATTGTAAAATAAAAGCGAAGAAATATGTAGTTCTTCTGTAAACGTGGAAGTATTTTATACTTAGTCAACTACCTTTTGGTTTATCTCTTTTGAATGAAAACATAAGTTCCTTTCTAGAATGCATTTAATTTCAACATCGCTTATCCGTTGCCACACTGACGTGAAAGAGTGTAAGCTGTCCTACTAGATACACATAGATAGAAGATGAATAGTTGGACGCATACTTTTCCAAAGAGTATTAGTGCAATGTGATATGAAAACCATCGAGTCTAAGACTTGAACTCGGGTCACCATCTTCATTTCCCACGACGATACCCACTACACTACGAGCGCCGCATATAAATGTTTTTTGTTTTCTTCTTTTTTTACATACCAAACGTCTCAAAAATATAGTAGTAAACTGGATTGCTTTGTTTTCTTTGTTTTAATGGTATATCAGTTTCCTAGGTTATTTCATGACAAAGCCATCCTTGCTGAAGAACAGTAGAGCTTCCATCTAACCCATATATTGGTGAAAAGGAGTTCATGCCTTTCTCAAGGTATCTGTTTGAAAAAGAATGTAATAGTACGACAGAAGTTTTATCTCACTAATTGCGACGTCACAGTCCAACATTTTAGCTACTTGGACCAGTCGGCTGGGGCTGCAGAATACACCAAATGTATCTCTGCAGGGGGGGGTAAGACTCCCCCAGCGAGTGTCCTCGATATGATACTAAAGAATCTGATAGTGAGGACCCAGTAATGCTGAAGCTTTGGGAAATATGATGTACCCCATCGTTGCCATTGCTTCCAGGTCCACTCTGACCCGGAGTGGTAAAACCTATGGGTCAAATAGAAATAAAATTTCTACTGATGCTTTGCTGAATTGTTTTAAATAGGTCTGGATTTGGCAGTAAATAACGTATAATGGTTAATATGCCATAAAACCTAACCAACCAACCAACCAACCAACGAATCAACTATAGCTACAACGCCACTTGGACTCATCCCAATCTTAGTAAATTACAAATAAACATGATTATTTTTTGTTTCCTTAGAAGCTTATTTCATCGGATTTTCAAATTAGGAGTGTCCAGTAGAAAAAGGTTAAAGAATTCCATTGAATTTCTAATAGACAAGGTTTGGTTTGGTTTATTCGTTTAACGGCATATCAACACCTTGCGGGAAATTTGATTCATTTCAAAATTTTTGATTTCAACTACATTTTCAATGTTCGATTACAATTTTTTTAATTGCACCTTTTTATTTTTCAATAATAGTTTATTTGCACGCAGTTATATGAACTCCTTGTTTGCTGGGGCTGTAGAACATGCCAACTGCCCCTCTGCAGAGGAATAAGACGGGAATTCATGTTGACCGGTGGTGGGGATCCGTAAAACTTGAAGACGGAATCCTTGGGTTTAAGCAGTCCTAGAACCGGCATCTGAATTGGTCAAGTGACCTGAAACACTCCACTAAGTCCATTACTTGTCTAGGTGGTCGATCGAAAAGGCCTGATCTGTTCAATCGGTTGAGTATGTGATACCCTAGCACCAATATAATGGTGTCGATCGTATTTTTCTGATTTCTAAACAACCCAACTTTATCTTAAAGATGCTAGAAGGCAGTGGATGAGGGTCAATTGTTTTGGGAGAGCAATACTTGAAGCAATTTCACTGTGTGCAAACAAATGAGCTCTAACTCATTTTAAAATAATGTTACCAACAACATACTTGCCTACAAATCATATTTATCGTATAAAACAGGATTGGGCATTAAATAACACGCAAGGGTTGATATTCCATTAAACAAAATAACCAACAAACCAACCAACAGTTACATGTAACCTAGTTTTCTTATCTAATAGAAATAATTTGTAAAGAAATGTATGGTTTCAAGTATTCGTATCAAATACCAATAATTTTTTCCACTTATATTGTTTGAAATATTTCTATTTGCTTTTTTTTGTTTGTTTGTTTGTTTGTTTGGCTTTAATGGCATATCAATTTTTGTAGATTATTTAATGCCAAATCCATGTTATACAAATAATCAGTTCTATTTCAAACAATTCAGTTTAGCATAAGAACATAGTTTGATTGTTTAAAAAAATTCTATTTCAAGCTATTCAGTTTAGTCAAACAGTTCTAATTCAAACAATTCAAACAATTCAGTTTAATATAAGTATAGTTTTTGTTTACACACAGTTAAATTTCAAAACAATTCTATTTAAAACAGTTCAGTTTAGCATCCAAAAACAGTTCTATTTCAAACAAATCCGTTTAGTATGAATACGCAGCTTAAATGTCAAAACAGTCCTATTTGAAGCAATTCTGTTAAGCATAAGTACAAAGTTTAGGTCTATTTGAACATAAGTACTAAGTTTAGTTCTATTTGAACCCTGTGGTAGGACCCTATCAGGTGGTACCACTCCAGCTCTGAGTGGACCGGTGAATGATGGCAATGAAGGAGTATTCCGCATTCCCAGAACTCCAGTATTACTGGAGCCTCACCATCAGATTGTTTAGTGTCATATCAAAGACACTCGTTGGGGAGTCTGACCCCTCGGTAGAGAAGGAGTTGGTGTATTCTACAGCCCCACCCGACTGGACAAATTTCTATTTGGTAATAATCCTTTGTTTGTAAACTTATTCGATTTCAGGTAACGAATAATAATTCTTCTTAATAAGCAATGTAATATAAAACATATAAAACATATAAACAGGGTAATATGGGCGTAGATATTGAAAATTTCTGCCAATCGCCTATTTTATTGCCACGCTAAAAATAGTAGCTTGACGCCAGGCTGGTAAAATAGCGTCTGATATGAAGGCCAAGTCATGTCATTAAATTCATCGACTCTTGTTTAACGTTTACTGAGACCAAACAGTGATCGAGAGCACAATTATACGACGGATGAGATACTCAAGTCGAGGTAACTGGGATATAAGTAATAAATGAACCCTTCAACGTTTCAGTTCATCATGCTTATGAACTGAACTGTACTTCGATTAACATATCAGTTTTAAAACTGCCGATGAAAGATGGACGAGAAAGGAAGTGTTTTCTTAGCAACATTTCTGCTATCGTTCCCACGGAGTTTTTTTTTTTTTTTTTTCGATTTTGTCCCTTGGCACAAGTACACAGTGAGTGAATGTTACTAAGTTTTCTGGGGGTTTTTTTGCGTGGTGGGACGCAGAAAAAATGATTGAGAATGTCTACGTTCTACATGTGTAGTACATTTTACTGAAAATCATGGACACGTTTCTTTTTTTAAGCAGTATGAATGATTCTATTTACTTTTAATCAATTCTTTGCACACAGTTAAATATTTTAACTCTAACAATTCAATTAAACATCAGTCATTTCTTTACACACAGTTAAACGATTAAAAATTTCTATTTCAAGCAATTTAGTTTTGCATAAGTCATTTGTTTGCAAAGTCCGCAGTTTAAATGTCAATGAGTTCTATTTGACCCATAGATAGGACCCTATCAAGTACTACCACTCCGGGTCAGAGTGGACCTGGGAGCCATGGCAATAAAGGATTACTCCACATTCCCGAGAGCTCTAGCATTACTGGAACCTCGCCATCAATTTGTTTAGTGTCATATCCAGGACACTCGTTGTGGGTGGGGTCTTAACTTTCTGCAGAGATACAGTCGGTATATTCTGCAGCCCAAACCGACTGGGCCAGGTAAATATTGGACTTACTACTTACTTTTAAGACCTTCATAAATGATAATAATAAAATTAAGATTTTGTTCACTATTGTATTTTCTTCTCTTTGTAGAATCACGGCTGTACACTATCTGTGTCTTAAATGTAAAGACAATTTTACCGGAAATCCAAATTAATATTGAACCTGGTCAAAGGAGCTAACACATTTGGTACATGAAAGTCTTTTTTTTAAAACTTGGGTAGAATTATTTACAGACCCCCATACTAGTGTAGAATATTCATTCTAAGTAAAGAAAGAAAGTCCCCCACCCAATAAAAACAAAAAAACAACAACAACAACAAAAACGATAGTGCAGAAACGAATGCGTAAATGACCCTCTTCACGCCTCCCCAATCCAAGCAGCAGCCCTACAAAATTCTATTTAAGTCCATAAAATGACAAAAGACAGTACATGACAGACTAAGCTATGAAAGAAGAAGACCCATGTTTCCACTGCAAGACAAGAGTCCCAAACTGGTCAGTAACAATGTCTTTCACTCTTCTATCATGTAAAATGCATGAATGGTTTTACTTAAAAATTGTATTTTCTTTTCTTTGTAAAATCATGGCTGTACACTATCTGTGTCTTAAATGTAAAGGCAATTTTACCGTAAATCCAAATTAATATTGAACCTGGTCAAAGAAGCTAACAATATTAGAACCGAAGAACCTAAGCAAACGTAAAATAAAATGCCTACAAGATTGCTAAGAAATATATATAAAAATAGACGTGGACTTTAAGTAAGGTAAAACTTATTAATAAAAATCAGACACCCTCCCTTTAAACGCCTCTAACCTCATCATTCCTCCTAAAAAAAGAATTTCACGGAATCTATGGGAAGCTGCATGGTGAACGTAAAGGCAAGTGTTAAACCCTCTGACGGCTCAACGCAATGCCTAACATGGTCCTGGGCGTATGAATCCAACGGTTCATCGGACAGGATTGATTAGTTCGATCGGGGAACTACTGCTGCTCATCTATAAGGGTAGCTTCTGTAGATGAGAATAAAAACAGCCATTGAAAGATAACCATGACCCACACTCAAATATCGGTTATATGGAAGCCAGACCTGACCGATAAAATGAAACACACTTTCTTCCAAGCAGCGGTCGTGTTGATACTGCTGTATGGATGCACTTCACGCTATGGACGCTAACGAAACGGATGGAGAAAAAGCTTGACGGAAACTACACAATAATACTGCGAGCAATATTGAACAAGTCCTGGAGGCAACACCCCACAAAGCAGCAGCTATACGGCCACCTACCACCCATCACGAAAACTATCAAAGTTAGACCAACCAGACATGCAGGACACTGCTGGAGAAGTAGGGGCGAGCTCATAAGTGATGTACTCATATGGACCCTTTCACATGGCCGAACAAAAGAAGAACGACCAGCTCCCACTTACATACAGCAGCTCTGTGCGGATACGAGGTGTAGCCCTGACGACCTGCCGGAAGCGATGAACGATAGGGAGGGGTGGGGAGAGAGGGTCAGAGATATCCGCGCTGATGGCACGACAGGATAATGAACTATTTGCATATCGTATTTTAAACACTGAAATGCACACGATAATCCGCAGACGAAACCTTTGGCAACAATTCAGTAGTGATTATTCAGAAACCATTTAATAATAGAAACTTCTTTTCTGTAATAATATTTGGCTCAAATTTTGTCAACTCCTGGCACTATGTTAAGATAACTTTAATTTTATAAAATGCATTTTAAGAATTTTCATGTCTTTATTTTCATTTATACCATACATCTTAGTTG
>CAUZXS010001070.1:0-2500 GCA_963585895.1 Sepioteuthis lessoniana | reverse complement strand
ACGACTCTTATTGCTTGTTACGAGGAGCATACGATACGTTTCCAGACCTTTTCCGTATGGGCATTTAAAATCGTTGTAGACTCTTGAAAATTCAGTATGTTATTGCTATACATGTTATGAGATGACTGACCAATTTTTTATGATTTCAGGTTCCACTGAACAGCTACAGCAGGAATTAGAATACACCCTACTAAAGCCTGATTGTCATAGCTGGAGAATTTCTAAAATGCAGTTTGGACATGAGAAGAACGATATGCAGTACAATTCTGTTTTAAACTTGGAAAAAAATGCCACAGAAACCTATGGAATGCTTCAGACTGCTTATCGGCCATCTTGCATGAATCGAGCATCAGTTTTTGAGTGGCATAAGACATTCAAGGAAGGCAGGGAGTCTGTGAGGGATGATGAGAGGTGTGAGAGGAGTAAGGAAGTCAATAGACCAGAGTTGATTGGCAAAAGGGTTAGGGTTAGGGTTACTATGATGAAGTTTTTAAGGGAGTTCAGAAAGATATCGGGTCAGTGGCATTTCCAATAAGACAATGCACCAGTCCTCAACTCAATCATTGTCACAGACTATTTGACCAAAATGGGCATCAAGACAGTTCCTCACCCTCCCTATAAATCCAGACCTTGCACCCTGTGACTTTTGGATATTCCCTAAGCTCACAGGCTGTCGTTATGAGACAATTGAGGAGATGAAAGAGGCTGTGACGAAGGTCATTGACACGCTCACACAAGAGGACTTCCATGGGGCCATCGAGAAATTGTTGGAACGGTAGAACGAGAGCATTGCAGCCGGGGGAGATTACTTTGAAGGGGACTTGAGTTTCATGTGTGTACTATCAATAAAAGTGCCCATAGGAAAAAAAATCTGGCAACTTATCGTATGCACTTCGTACATCCTGAAATTTTTTTTTCTCATTCCTAATTGAAACAAGAGGAATATCTAGGATGGCAACAGCTGAGTTAATTAACAGACATATTAGGAATAAATGTAAATCATGTATGAGATAGCCATTAGTGAAACGATCTTAGTCTTTTTAGAAAATCACACCTGCTAAAAAGAAGAAACCACTACAAGAACGCAAAATTAGAAGGGATTGACCAGTAGATTAATTCCACTCCTGTTTCTTAATCGTTCTAACACATAAAATGTTAACCCCCTCTGCCCACGCCTATGAATGAAATAATTTGTAAAATGATTTCCACCTTATTTTTATTTCTATTTATTTTTTATTCTTATCTTTATTTTTTTCATTATTATTATTATTACATTTTTAATTCCTTTATTTTATCTTCTGAATACGAACTGTAACTCCACATTTGCAACTCTGCGACGAGAGAGAAGCATGTAAGTAGTCATCTGACGAGACCGAGAGTATAGTAATATTCTCCACCGAAATAAATTGATTATGACGACTTAATCGAGTTTGAGTCTCCATCAAATTGTACTATATATATATATATGTGTGTGTGTGTGTGTGTGTGTGTGTGTGTGTGTGTGTGTATTTCAGAATGAACAAGTTTTTTAGAACGTTTTGAAAATTAAAAAAACTGCTGGTAGACCCCGAAAAACTCTAAAATGAAAAGTAGTTTACTCACCCGACTTAGCCTGTCCCGAAAGAGCCATTTTCATGCATTTACTTTTAGGTGGAAGAGAAAAAATTCTATCTTCAGATAAGGTTGCACTATAAAGATTTATTTTAGATTATATACAAGAAAAGTTCATAGACTTACCAAGATACTCCCATGGAATGTAAAAAATGAGGTTTATTTTTCAACATAGTCTCCCTTGCAGTCTAAGCACTTCTTCAATTGGTGTTGCAGTGCTTGAATGGTATTGGTAAAAAAAAAGTCAACAGGAGATATATCAACATATGAGCCGTTTTGCATATGAGCTTTTCTAGTAACCCTCTCATATATATATATATATATATATATATATCGTTACAATCGTAGGAAAATGGACACGGTGACCCGAGTTCAAATCCTGGAGGAGGGTATTTGAATTTCATATTTCGCTAATATTCTTGGGAAAGTTAGACATCCAACTATTCTCCTTCCAGCTTGAGTAAATATCAGTGCTGGCTGGGCTCTTTAACCCTGGCATGGAAACCAATGTAGGAGAAGGAAAACCTGAGAAACTCTGCTTGTAGATTAACCTTAGACACATCATGCTCGTGTGGAAAATTTGGATATATATATATATATATATATATATATATATCCTATTTACCCAACCCCTCCGCTCAGGCAGGATATAACACAAGGTCAATTTTTAAGCTGAGTTTAACAGGTTTCAATTCAGAGTTTTCCTTCTCCTAGACTAGTTGCCTAACCAAGGCTGAAGAACCTAGTCTGTCCTATTATTTACCCATAGCTGGAGGGGGAATAATTGGATTCATACCTTTCCCAAGGGTATTAGTGCTATGTGAAATGCAATCAGTCCAGGATTTGAACTCGTGTCACCGTGTCCAATTCCTGCGACGATAAACATTGC
>CAUZXS010001069.1:50000-62381 GCA_963585895.1 Sepioteuthis lessoniana | reverse complement strand
CCACTTAACACAATCGAACATTCGATTGATTCTGCCTCACTTGATTCACATTGTATAAATATGTATTCACACACACACACACACACACACACATTGAATCTCAGTCGGCTGGGGCCGTAAAATACACCTACTGCATCTCTACTGAGGGGTATGGACCCCTTCCCAAGAAGTGTCCTTGTTGTTACACTTTGAGAAATGCAGAGTATTTCTTCATTACATTTCTTACAGGTCTACACTGGCACGGAGTGGTAGCACTTGACAAAGTCCTCTCAATAGGGCAAATAAAACAGTTTTACATTTAAACCATGTACATATGCAACATTCAACTGTTAGAAATAAAACTGATTGATCATATAGCGGTTTGTAAACAAACGACTGATGTTTTATTAAATTGTTGGAGATACATAGCAATACATGGAACCATTTAACTGCGTGCCATTGAATGAGTATTGTTGAATAGAATTGATAGTGTTAAGTAGCAATACTTGAAACTATCATGTACAAATAAAATGACCTCAGCTTTGTTTAAACTCTTATCAACAAACTCTGTAAACAAATCACATACATCTTATATATATATATATATATATACATAAATAGGATTCAGTAATAAACAACAAACGTTGGTATACCATCAAACCAAACCAAAGCACACGTGTGCACGCGCGCACTCACACACACACACACACACACACACACACACACACACACACACACACACACACACATTAAGAGAGAAAACTGACATAGAAAGACAGACACAGAGAAACTGAGTAGAGTCATTCAATGAATAAGGATAAGGTTTTTGCAAAACGATTTTTTTTTCACAATTTTTCACTATAGATGTAAACAATGCTTTTTTTGTTATTAGTTAATAGCAAAGATTATTTTAATCTATCACATTATTTATTTTGAGGTTATTTAAAATAATAGAAAATCAATTAGATTGCTTCAAGCCCGAACAGCTCTCCCATGAAATCCTTGCTGGCTGAAAAGTGTAAACCGTGATACATTTAAAGAAACGTGTGATGTATACGGAGAAGCGTGCTTTGGTAAAACAGTTTTACAAATAGGCTAAACAAATGTTTGCCACAACGAACATGAGTCGAAATAGCAACACTTTGAGTGAAAGCACTCTTACTCTCTAATAAAGAAAAAGTTCCTTGCGCAGCCTCAGCGAAAAGGGTAATGTTGACAAGATTCTTGGATAAGGAGGGACTCATTCCTATTGAATTCCATGGAAACGTTTAAGCTGTAAATAGTGCCTGCCATTGCCAACGACTTAGACAAAATTCATCTTATTTATTGAAAGTTCCTCATATGTATATGAATGAGATTAAAAGACGAAACAGTCTAGCGTGATGTCAGTAGGGTGATTTAGGCTGTAAGTTTAACGGTATCTGATTTATAGATAAAATTTCAACCATAAAGAAGAAAATAATTAATTTATTGATGTATTTAAATAGAAAGTTCCACAGAAGCAACACTACAATCCACTGCAAAGTAACTTACTGAATCCCTGTTGATTCTGTCTAACGCCGTTCATATATATGTATATATATATATATATATATATATATATATATATATATATATAACTTAAATCGCGAGTCGGAATTCTCCTACTAAAGTTTCACCTCAACGGATCATCAGGGAGTCTCGCTGAATTCTGGTAGATAGTAGATTGGTATACATATATATATATATATATATATATATATATATATATATATATGTGTGTGTGTGTGTGTGTGTGTGTGTGTGTAAAGATAGATAAATAGATAGGTAGATGTAAGGTAAATTGAAATGGATAAAGTGGTAAAACACTTCGTTCTAACGTCAATTTCCATGCAACCATGGTTACAATTCTCAGGGGTTGGACACTGGTAAATACAGTCACATAAACGTATTATAGGTAAGTGCCTTTGATTTTTTTTTTTTTTAGATCTTGCTTCAGTTTTGTCTCTAGCACAATGAGCACAATGAACAAAATAAAATAATATATATATATATATATAGAGAGAGAGAGAGAGATTAATAGAAACAGACAGACAGACAGAGCCATAGAGAGAGAAAGGGAAATTATTTGGATCAAAATTATACTAATACATTTAAACCGTGCATATATGCTACATTGAATTGTTAGAAATAAAACTGTTTGATCATATACCGGTTTGCAAACAAATGACTGATGTTTTATTAAATTGTTGGTGATACATAGCAATGCTTACAATAGCGATGATTTCAACTAGTCTTTCACTCTTCGTCAGTCTTATCATAAAATTCTTCAAATCCTGTCAAATCTTTTTAATATTAGTTCTGCTTTTCTGACAGCTTTACTCACATATAGGTGTAACCATTTGTATAGTCATTCGTGGTATTATGCTTTCGTCGTAGGAAATCGACATGGTATACCGCGTTCAAATCCTGGATAAGGCTCTTTACATGTAACATATCACTAATACTCTCAGGGAATGTAGGAAATCCAACTATTTTCCCTCCAGCAATCCGTAAATTCAAAGGTAGGGTGGGATCTCTAACCTTCGTATCGCAACTGGTCTAGGGGAAGGAAACTTTGATTTCAAACCTGTTAAACTTACAAATTGACTTTGTGTTACAAACTGCTCGTGAGGAGGAATTTGGTAAATGCATAAAATTTTTATCACCAAAAGAAAATGCAAAGTATTGCTGGCAGGAATGGGGAACAAGTCTGAACAATGTTATTCACAAATCCAATATTTACCATATGGGATTTCTTAAAGTAAGATGTCCAGCAGGACACAGCGTAACGGTCATAGGTGTTGGTTTGCTAAGCTTCTAAGGAGACAATCATCTGCAGGTTGCAGGTTCAATCATGACTGCAGGTGAGTAACAACACAGAAATACTTAACACTTTTACCCGGTTATAGCAAACGGAATCAGAACAGGTGGCTCATGTGGATTCAATGAAGGACGTAGTTCGAAGTTACGTGTAGGTTCCCGAGTTCAACTAAAGTAACGTCTTCGTAATTTCATATTCTTGAGACTAATACAGGGGTGGCGGAAATAAAAGTAGGAATATTCTAGTAAAATAAACGAATCTATTATAAAACAAAATTAATTTTGAGTTTAAAGAATAAACATCAAAACCAGACGATAGACACAAAACAGTAAATTTACACAATATGGCCACCATTTTTTAAAAATTATTGTATCAACACGCCTTCAAAAAGATTACTATGCCTTTAGAATACATTCTTCAGCCATCTTATTCCATTCCTTCTAAAAACCAATCTTAAGCCAACCAATATATACACGTGAATTTGCATTTGTCCGATATAGCGTTATCAAGGGGGTTAAAGTCTGGGCTTGATGAAAGCCATAAAGAAACTCCAATTGTTTCGAATTTTTTTGGCTTGGATTTGGTGTTAAGCAAATCATAGACTTTTGTCGGTTCTTTATTTGCTCACTCATATTGGCCTTAATTCTTGATGAAAAAGTCCTTGAATAATAGAGCTAATCATGAATATTTATATTTATCGCTTTAAAAAAAAATAGATTAATCTGACTAAAAAACAATATTTTAAAATTTTTTCCATATTTTGCTTCCACACCCTACACTTTCATAAATGTTAAATGCATGGCAGATAATTTATGGGCGTTGTGACATACGCTTGTAAATATTTTTGTTTCAATAACCTTTTGGCAAATCATTTTCAAATACGATGACAATGCATTGGTTCGAAAAAAAACAAACAAACATGAAAATTAGTGAAATAAAAAGGTAAGTAACTATGAACTGATCTTAAATTCTTATTGTCTAAAAAGATCTTCAGAGAAGAGTGCGTTGAGCTTACTCAGAGTTGAAGGGAATTTATTTTTGCCAGCGATGAACAAGTGATAATATCAAACAATTTCCTTCCATAGGAGTGTTAATAATTTTCTTAAAAGTTTCCCTCAATTGAGAAGGTGACGTAAGGTAAATAAATAAACACGAAAGGGACGATTCGAAGTTAATTAGCATAGTTTTATTAAACACATAGCAGTATCCATATCATTATCGACACACGTGGCAATGAAAGAGGGAAATAACGAACGCCCTTAGCCGGAAAGCAAGGACAGATATCTCATCAGTTTTTCCAAATATAGTTTTGCTTATTTAATAGAAATCAAACGTTATTGACACACTGGGATGAACTATGAACCCTTTGGCATTTATACAAGACCCAAGTAAATAAAGATGGAATATTTCGACGGATAAATACGTTAGAGACAGAAAAATAAACAATTCCTTTTCAATTTACGTTATGCAACCAGAGGTTTGACTGTGGCGATCATTTCGCTAATTGGTGGTGGGGTTTTCAGACGAAAAAATCTGATACGCGTGCCAGTGAAATGCAAAAACAAAATATTGGCATTACTCAAGCCGAGTAAATAAAAACGTGCCAGAAGATATTTAGGTTACCCTATTTGTAAGTACTACAATTCTATCTATCTATCTATCTATCAATGTATATATTACTTACTTACTTAAATAAGTAATTTGATTGGTGATCTTAAAAAACGATGCAAAGATAATCATAACGTCAGTTTAGATATTAAAAAAAAAACAGCACCAGCGGTAGGAAATAGAAATGCTTTATAATAGATGTCGTAGAACAAATATATATATATATATATATCTTATGTGTGTGTAAGAGAGAGAGAGAGAGAGAGAGAGAGAGAGAGAGAGAGAGAGAGAGAGGGTGTGTGTGTGTGTGTGTGTGGAAAAGTGGTTAAGCCAAAACACTGACAAGGGATTCAAAAGTGATATTTCGTCTTTATTTCAGAAAGATTTATCAGAATGACTAGTATTTTGTTTTATTCAATGTTCCACCTATTTTGCTGATCTTGTCAGATTTACCTAAGTTTACCATTTCTTCATTTATATTTTTCTCAATATATATATATATATATATATATATATATATATATATATATATATATATATATATATTTATATATCATAAATGTGTGAGCGTGTGTGTGTGTGCACACGCAATCATGATTATTACTAGACACTAAAAGCGATTTTAAACAGTAAATCTTTTGCAGTGTTCTGTGCATGAAAACGCAGACCAATATCTTTCTACGAGATGCAAGCAGTACTAGACAGGATTTACACAAGGATGCTACGAGCTGTTTTTAACAAATCCTTGAAGTATTTCCTTACGAAACATCCGCTGTATAGACACTTACTTTCCATGTCACAAACTTTCCAAGTAAGACAGGCAAAACATTCATAGGTGTACAAACACATTTAAAACATTTTCTCAAAGATTCACATTGCACTGTTCACTGATCAACAAAAAAGTATCATCAGAAACACTTTACGGACACTGCTTGCCATCAAGAGAACGAGTCATGTACACAGAACGACTTGATGACGAGGATGATATATCCAGTAGTTTTGTATGACTTAACACCGAGGGAAATGCTTTGCAACTCACCATCAATATTACTCTAAGATTGCTTGCTAAATCAGACCTGCCCGATAAAATGAAACGCAGTTTCTTCCAGGCAGCGGTCGTACCGATACTGCTGTATGGATGCACTATTTGGATGCTAACTAAACGTATGGAGAAGAAGCTAGACGGCAATTACACAAGAAGGTTGCGAGCAATATTGAACAAGTCCTGGCGGCAACACCCAACAAGGCACCAACTATATGGCCAGCTGCCTCCCATCACGAAAACTATCCAAGTTAGACGAACCAAACATGCAGGACACAGCTGGAGAAGCAGGGACGAACTCATAAGTGATGTACTCCAATGGACCCCCACATATGGCTAGGCAAAAGCAAGACGACCAGCGCGAACATACATTCATCAGCTATGTGAGGATACGGGATGTGGCCCTGAAGACCTACCAGAAGCGATGAACGATAGGGAGAAGTGGCGAGAGAGGGTCAGGGATATCCGTGCCTGCGGCACGACATGATGATAATGATGATCAGTTACGATCTAATCGTCAAATCTTACCTGGCGTACGTCATTTCTTCAGCTAGTACATTAATTAGATAGGTTATCTGAACATCAGGTGTCTTCGTAATGTTAGGAAATTAATCCTGCATTAACTAGGAAAAAATAATATGATGATACTTGTTGTCAGTGCATTTAAATCAGTTGTGAATATAAATCTTACGCTGCAAATATCATACAGTGAAAATTTCAGAACCAAACTGAGCTTAATACATGCCACCTCTTAGATTATTATTACACCAAGATAGATAGATAAATAGATAAAACAGAACGAGATAATTAGATAAATTTAAGTCGAATGAGATGGATTAAAAGATACATATATAAAACAGAATGAGATAAATAGATAGATCTATACAGAATTATAAATATATATATATATATATATATATATATATATATATATATATATATAGAGAGAGAGAGAGAGAGAGAGAGAGATAGATTGATAGGTAGATAGATAGATAGATATGAGCAGAATAAAATTTTTACATAGCTATAGACAATCTGAGTTAGATTTCAGCCATAAAATTAGAACTCTTGTTATTTCCAACTATATTTTTTTAGCCTGTGGCCACAGCAGGCGTAATATACGCTGTTGAAAATGTAGAGGAATCTATATCAACTTATTTTGTCAAGTTGGACCAACTTTTAGGAACGTATTTTAAAAAAGAACTAAAAAGGATCCATTCCATTGGGACCATAGATATTTCAGATAAACGAGTTTATAATGGCTCAGACTGTATGAAAAACTTTTTTTAAAAGCTTATTACGATGTCGCTATAATATGATCAACACAATTTTTTACTCAATTTTAACAAGATTTACATATTTTGATATCAATTTTAATCAACAATGACGAAATGACGACTGCAAAGTTTTCATTTGTGGAGAGAAGGCATCATTTGAGCTCTCTCCAAAAATCATCTGGTACATTTCTAATCATTTATTTTCTTCTGAAAACATTGCAGTTAAAATTAGGCATTTTTTGAAGAAAAAAATTATAATGATGAAAACGGCATTGATTAACTTTAAGCGCGAAAGGGCAAATTTTATTCTAATGTTCTTTAACTATTAAAAAAACGAAATTAACTTTTTTATTCCAGGCTAGAAGTCAAAATTTAAACAATTACACATTGAGTATCGCATCCAAAATGGTGAAAAAATGCTAACGATAGAGATTTGATTAAAGTTGTCCTGTCTTAAGTTAAAATAGCAGTAGTCAGTTGATTTGATTTTCTCATGGATGTTTAAATATTTTGATAGAAAATATGAGTATCAACGTATATATTGTTTGCCTATTAGAGGAGTATAAATTTGCATTGAGCCAAAGATGTAGACATGGAAAATTAACATGTAAGTATTTATATATATATATATATATATATATATATATATATATACATATATATATATATATATAACGTGTAAGTACTTATATATATATATATATATATATATATATATACGTGTGCGTGTGTGTGTGTGTGTGTGTGTGTGTGTGTGTGTGTGTGTGTAATTGATTACACTATATACGCTCTGAATGTGAAATTTGTTATATCACTGCGAAGGAGTAAGGGATTAATAATTGCCATACATCGAGAGCTCACATAGTTTTATATGATATTCCTCATATATTCTATAAAAGAATAATCCACACCCACTGTCTTTGGACGTTGACTGTATATATATATATATATATATATATATATATATATATATATATATATATATATATATGAACTGTCTGAGAAAATAAATAGATTGATTGAAATTGACGTAGATAGATAGATAGATAGATAGATATTCTACTACGGACATGTAAAAATACTTTATAAAGAATATCACATGTTGACGGGTATATTCGATTATAATAATTTGTGTTTTTTATAGTCTTTTTCGAAAGTATAGATTCTTTATTTACAGAAACCATCCGCATAACAAAATTAATACAACTTCTTGAAACTCAATATTCTTCATATTCTTATTTTTTTAAACTTTGCTTTTCATTTTTGCACGACATTTTTAATAGACTGTTACTTATTTTCTGGCTGTGCAAAATTTAATTAAAAAAAGAATTGTTCGTTAATGTTTTTGTTAAATATATCAAAATTGTTTCCAGTACTTTATTGTCATTGAATTAATAAATAAATATAATTAGCAAGTAGTCGCGAAATAACTTATACATTATCTACAGGAAATACAATTGCTTTTTACCTATCACACATCGTCTTCAAACTGAAATAGTGTATCACTTCAAAAATCTATTTTGTATAAGGATCCAGTCTGGAATGGATTTTGCCGGATCTCAGTAAAAGATGGTCAAATGTAGCGAGAATATGATAAGCTTAACAGTGCTAATATGTATAGAACTTTAGATATAACTATAAAATACATATAAATATACTATATATATATATATATATATATATATACATACATACATATATATATATATATATATATATATATATATATATATATATATATATATATATATATATATATATATACTTTTATAATTAGATATAAATAATAAGCTTAATAATAATAACAAAGTAATATTAATTATAATGAACTAAATGTAAGTGACAAACCTAAAAGAAATTATAGAAACTAACGTTATATATATATATATATATATATATATATATATATATGTATGTATATGTATGTATATATATATATATATATATATAGGAGTGTCGGTCGAAGGTTAGGTTAAAAGTTAATATGTACCATTGATAACGTTTTTTCTCCTTTTTTACCAAGCAAATCTAACGTATTGAATCACAAATGAAAGAATTATGTGGATCCCACGGGGATCTATGTCGAAAAAACCCTAATTTCGTCAAACTTAAAAGAAATTATGAAAATTAATGTTATATATATATATACACATATATATATATATATATATAGGAGTGTCCGTTGAAAAGTGCTTAGGTTAAAAAGTTAATATGTACTATTGATAACGTTTTTTCTTCTTTTTTTACCAAAGAAATCTAAGCATTGAATCATAAATGAAGAATTGTGGATCCCAAGGGGATCTCGGTCGAAAAAACCCTTATTTCGTCACATACTATGTGAAAGTCTTCGTGAGCCAACCAATTTTTTAGAAATCTCGTAATAAAATAATTTAATTTTGCAAATAATATAAATCAAATAATATTAAATACTATACCGATACAAATTATGAATAAATATTCTATAATAGTAAATTGTAATCGTATAAATAAGGTGTAGTAAATAAAATGTAATAATAAAAAAAAATTATATAATAAAATAATAGGCTTCGCCAATGGCCCGGGAGACCTGGGTTCAATCCCAGGTCGAGTCATACCAAAGACTTTAAAAATGGTACTTGATACCACCTTGCTTAACACTCAGCATTATAAGGTACGGTTCAAGGGTAAAGTGGAGCAATCCTGGGAATGGAGTAGCGCCCTCCCCTACACCTTGGTGTAGTAGCTATCGAAAAGGGAGCCTTCGGGTCACCCTCGACTATGGTCGCTAACTTTACTTACTTTTATAACGGTCTATACAATATATAAGAAAATAGCATTTCATAATAAAATCTAAAAATATAATATATTTGATGAAAATTTAACTGGTGAAATGGTAAAAGGGATCGACTGCGGAATCGTAATTAGTGAATTCGAACTCAAGTTGTTCTATTGTGTTCACTCGGTAAAAGAATAAGCCTCCCCTTATTCTCTCATCTATGGGTTAAACAATGCCACTACTGTCCTTCTCGAACGATATCTTTGGCGTTAAATAACCTACAAAGTTGATATACCATTAAATAAAGAAACCGAAAAGTAAAATAATTAATTCGCAAGAACGCAAAAGAAGGTGTACCCGTGGTGAAATAACTAAAGTCCTGGCCTGCGATATTCAAGTGAGTTTGAACTCCAGTCGGGCTATTACGTTTACTTCCGGGTAAATACCATTAAGAAAGGTATGGATCTCTTTTATCTCTTTCTACAAATATGGCTTTGACATTAAAGGACCCAGTCATGTTGACATATCATTAATCAAGGAAATCTAAAAGAATAAATCAATTTCTAGTGCAACTTGATATCAATAAATTGGGGTCTTTGTTTTCACTAGTTCTGATTTTTATATCTTATCAAAGAAGGTATCTATAAAACCGTTAACCAAGTACTGTTATATCCAATACACTTTTAAAACAAAAATATACCTTGTACATTAGAAACTGCACGATGCTTTTGATTCTTAAAATATAATGGTATTTTCATGAAAGATAATAACTGGAAAAAGTTTGGGCAGTTTAAAATGTGTAAAATTGAGTATACTCGGCTTCAGTAGGTACGAAGTACAGTCATATTTATAGATTACTTCCCCTTTTTTATTTGAAACATTTTGATTCAACATTAAATTTAACGGACGCCGAAGGCGGACATAAACGACTGAAATTTAATTTGATTTAATAAACATCTTGGAGGCAGAAAAAAGTACATTTTCAAATTTCAGAAAAATAAAAACATTTCTGAATTAAAATAATCCAATTTTAAAAACTGAAAAAAAAGATCCTTTTTAGAATTTTATTTTTAATTTTCAGATTAAAAATAGTATTTGAACTGGAATTTTAACATATGTTAGACTAGATTAGATTAGATTTTTTTGTAGTTTTTCGCAACTAAATTGAGTGAATTTAAAAAAGAAAAAATAACAAAATAATCTAATAAGAGACAGTTTATTAAGGTTATTTTTATATTTCAATATGAAAACTGGTAGCAGATTAAGACACATTTTAGCGGGTGTCTAAGAATTAAATCCGGTTGTTATCCAAAAAGGCTTCCCAGAATATGATAGAACATCTTTTATGATGTCAAAGAGAACAACAGACAGTTTTGTTGAAATGGTTTCATAAAAGGCGTAAAGCTTCACAGGGTTACCAGTTGACAGCTTACAATGTGTTAAAAAGTTTATTTACGTTTAAGATTTCAAAAAGAAACAAAAACGGAAATGTCGAGACCCTGTCGACGATATATCGCCAGTGAGAGGTTAAAAGAGCAGCACTGATATGTCGAAGCCTTCGGATTGTGTAAAAGATTGGACAACGAAAAAAAGAGACTGAAAAAGAAAATATATATAGTGAGAAGATAGAGTGAATAAAGGAGTCAGTATGAGAAAATAAACAATGAGAGAAAAAAAGAAAGTGAAAAGGGAAATGAAAGTGAGGGACATTAAGAGAAAGAAGAGAAAATGAAGATTTGTAAGAGTGAGAGTAAAGAGAAAGAGTGTGTGTGAGCGTGAGACATAGAAAGATAGAGACAGAGACAGAGACTCAGTAGGAAACGGAGAGAAGAGATGACACAGTAAGATGGAGTAAGACTGAGAGAGAAAAGAGATATTCAGACTGAGAATGAAAGTTAAAGAGAAGAGAGAGTGAGAGAGAACAGAAAGAAAGTAATAATGGAAGTGAAGAGAGAGTGAAAGAAAAAAGAGAAGAGAAGAGAAGAAAAGAGAGATTATGAGAGTGAAAGATATGAGAGAAAGAGAGAGGGAGAGTGAAATAGATAGATAGTGAGGGAGAGAGAGTGAAATAGATAGATAGATAGATAGATAGTGAGAGAGGGAAAGAGAGACGGAGATAGAGTGATAGAGAGGAGGAAAAGAGAAAATGAGAAAGAAAAGTGAGTGAGAGTGAAGAGAGAATGAGAAAGAAGTGACAGTAATAGTGAGAAGAGAGGGAATGAGAGAGAATAGAGTACGAGCGTGAGAGAATAAGAGATGTACACAGAGAGAGAGAGAGAGAGAGAGAGAGAGAGAGAGAGAGAGAGAGAGAGAGAGAGAGAGAGATCAACAATATCGAAAAACTTGCTTCAGAAATATGAAACAAGTGTTACTTTTAGGATATGAATTCTAAACGCAATTCGTTCAGTCTACATTTTGCATAGAAGGTAAGGCTGGAAGATACATTTATTATATCAGCATTAACTACTGACGCATCATTACATACCACATCTCCGAGAAAATGGAGATAAAATAATGCCCAATCATCTAGGACTTCATTTCTCGTAGGAGAAACCGTCCTTCAAAAACGAGTGTTCTGGATATGACACTAAAAGACTTGATAGAGAAACGCCATCCTTTAGCTTTGGGTAATGTGGAGTAGACCTACATTGCAATTACTCCCAGATCCACTCAGATGTGGAGTCATAGTACAGGTTCGGGTCCCATCTATGTGTCAAATAGAACTGTTTATTTATTTGCTTTACAGAAAACTAGTTACGAGGTGCATACGACAAGTTTACAGCTTTTCTTTGTATAGGCATTTAAAATTGTTGTAGACTGTCGAAAATTCAGTCTGTTATTCCTATACATCTTATGAGATGACTGACAAATTTTTATG
>CAUZXS010001069.1:40000-45000 GCA_963585895.1 Sepioteuthis lessoniana | reverse complement strand
AAGTGCTCTTTGACCCAGCTGGAGCCATCTTCAAGGGAACGAATAATTAGATTACTAACGCAATGACGGGTCATATTTACAGAAAGAGTAGGAGGAAGAACAAATGAGAGGAGAATTTAAAAAAGAAAATAAAGTAAGAGGAATAGTTGGCGCGAAAAGTCAAAAAGGATTTTAGAATGTGGCGACTTTGTTCAACGTTGATCTTGTTTAAGGAAGGTTAATCTTTATATAGCGAGCCTAAAGTTTTGTAGCTTGTTTGCTTGTTTGTTTATATACCGAGGTGCTTCCAGTTAGACATAGACAAATCAACTATAAAATACAAAGAAACGATGTGTCAGTTCCCTTTCATTGAATATGTTTAAAAGAGAAAATGCTTTATATATATATATATATATATATATATATATATATATATATCAAGGGAATGCTAACGTGGCGTAGTGTCTAAGGTGGATAACTGCAACACCCTAGTGAATGAATTCAAAAACAAGTAGGGCTTTTGAATCTAGTTTTACATCAGTTCCCTTGGAAAAGGCATGAGCCCCATATCACCTCAGCTGTGGTTAGATATTACTATTGCTTTTCAACAAGGGTTGTTTTTTGCATTTAATAACTCATGATGATTGATATAAAGCAAATAATAATAATATATATATATATATATATATATATATATACTTATTTGCAATCATTCACCGCTTCCGA
Source organism: Sepioteuthis lessoniana (assembly GCA_963585895.1). Lineage (NCBI taxonomy): Eukaryota > Metazoa > Mollusca > Cephalopoda > Myopsida > Loliginidae > Sepioteuthis > Sepioteuthis lessoniana. The sequence continues at coordinate 44,295 of CAUZXS010001069.1, read as the reverse complement.
CAGGTGTTTAAGTTTTCATCATATATTCGCACAGAGCAGTTGTAGATATGTTTTTTTTTTGTTTGCCCGCACTAGCACGTCCATTTGAAGAGGTCCATATGCGAATGCCGCTTGTAAGTTCGTTCTTACTTCTCCAGCACAGTCCAGTAAATCTCGTTCGTTTTTCTTTTGATGGTTTTCGAGATGGGAGGAAAGTGTCCATTCACAAGATTTTTGATATATATATATATATATATATATATATATATATATATATATATATATATATAATGTGTGTGTGTGTGTGTGTGTGTGTGTGTGTGTGTGTGAAGTATTTGTGTTGCCAGGAGACAAACATTGGAATGATCAGAGAACTAGGGATAAATAAAAAAATTCGAGGAAAGATGTATTCAATATTTATTTTGTCTTACTTCTTCGACGTCCGAGAGTAAACGGAGGAAATAAAACAACAAAGTTCCTTGAGCCAAGACAAGTTATTTTTTAGATTTTACCAGCCCATTCAACGATTAGTAATCACCGATATTACCTGTGGAATTAATATAGATTAAAAGCAAAAGCAAAAAAAAATATCGGCAGGAATTTGAAACCTGATCGCCGATTCCGTTTTCTGTGCCAACATTGTTTACACCATCCGCTTATCTGACTATTTAATAGAGTTAGGATGAACTATAATATAAATTAATCTGAAAAAATGTTTTGGAATCACTCGAGCACAAGAGCCAATATACAAACACCTAGGTATTATTTATTTTCTTTATTGCTAAAAAAATCATTCTTTTCAGGCGTAGGCATATATGCATGTAAAATCAATGCTAGTGAACACTAGGCGTGTACTTTTACAGTCTGGTGCGCGTGAAGTACAATCAGGGCCAAAACAAGAAAATACAAATAAGTAGATTAAAAGCAAATCAATCTGAAAATTCAGCGTTGGTGAACGGTTTTCATGCAATCATTGCGTCTTGGTTACTGAACAGAAACGGTGGTGGATATCAAAATCCTATCTATTTGTTGTTTTGGTCGGCAGGCGGGGAAGCAACCAGCACGCAAATATCCTAATAATTTTGTTATATCAAAATAATATATATTTAGTTTTGATGTAATTTGAAGAGATGCTGATAAAATTACTGGAACAAACACTTACTCGGGGAGTTTACGTGGCTTGTTTGATTTCTGTTTTTTGTATTTAATGGTATATCGACCTTCGTGGGTTATTTATTACTAAAGGAACCCTTGTCGAAGAATAGCAGTGATACCATCAAATCCAAAGCTGGAGGATAGAAGGCTAAAACGTTTTGCAAGGTTTTTTGTTCGAATGTGAACGTAATAGCTAATCCCGGGGTTCAAACTTGTATACTTTGAGCCTGCGGTGTAAAATATTATCCATTACACTGTGGAGACTCCCCATGGTTCTTGGGGAATACTGGATAAAGTGTTGGATTGTTAAACTTCAATAAGCTATTTTGAACTGTATTTTCACTGTTATGTATACTTTCGGACTAATTCCCCCGGAAAATGTATGAATCCCATTATTTCCCCGGCCTTGTGATTAGAGAGTTCCCCAATGATCCGGGAGACTGGAGTTCAATCCTTGATTACGTCATACCAAAGACTCAAAAAATAGTACTTAATGCTGTTTTACTTCACACAGCATTATAAGGTAAATATCAAGGGTAGTGGATAAATCCAGGGAAGCAGTAGCACCCACTCCTACAACTTTGAGTAGTAGCAATTGAAAAGGGAGCCTTCGGGTCACCCTTGGCTACGATCGCCAAATTTACTTTTACTTTTAGTATGATTACTATTCTACTATTCACGATGGATTTGGCCTTAAATAACCCACAAAGGTTGATATGACATTAAACTTGCAAAACAAAACAAACCAAATTCTTCTGAATTTCATATTCAATACAATTCACTTAAATATCCTAAAGATTTTTAACGAATTCAGGTTATTTAAGGAGCCCGGAATCCACAAATGATATCACAATCATTCATTTGGATCCAGTGTCTTAAACAATGTGTGATTATAATTTTATGCTAGCCATCAAATTTCCTAGCTTTAAGTTATTTTTCTCTCAATAGCCAACGTTTTTGATGACAACGATTAGCTTAGGTTTTGTTTGGTTTAGTCTATTTGGTTAATGGCACACCAACCCCTTATGGATTATGCAATAACAAAATTTGATTAATTTGTAAATTGTTTAATATACTCATAATTATATTTTCAGCGTTCTATTACAATCGTTTTATTACTCTATTATGCGGGTCTATGTCCACAAATAACCTTATAAGATATCAAAATGACTAGTTCTCTAATTACTAATTATTCTCAAAGTACCAATTAGATATTTACTAAATACTCTTTTGTCAAAAAAGAGACCACTTCTTAGGTTCAGTTTGATTTGGTCTTTTTGTTTAACGATATATCAATCCCTTATGTGTAATTTGATACCGAAATGTATAAATTTATAATTGTTTCACCAAAATCATTATTGTTTTTAATGTTCCTTCTAAAAATTTCGTTTAGTTTACTCTTCTTTATTTGACAGTAAACAATTATTTGCAGTATTATATTATATCAAGCATTCCTATCTAATATTAATAATTTTCAAAAATATCTATTTGAAGCAAAGATTGGACCCTGTCATGTACTACCACTACTGCTCTGAGTGGATCTGATTGTAAGAGGGCGTAATCTACAGGCAACTGACCTTAAGAAGAAGAAGATCTCATTCTCAGATACAGTTTACCATCAAGTTTTTACGGGGTAGGCCGGGGAACTTATAACTTTGTAGGAAATGTAGTCGGCAAATTCTTCGATCTAACGTCTGAGAGTTAGATGCAAAACAAGCAAAACTATATAATTTATATTTATTGGGGATGTAGTGTTGATCTGCAATTGACAACAACTGCACTGACGTAGTAGCAAACAAACCATGGGATGAAAACCAGCTATTTTAGGATTAGATCAGTTAGATAAAAAGTATAGAAGCAAGTGGATATATGTGTCAATGGAAGGGTCTCTCAAAACTAGAATTTCTGTATTCTCAAATACTATTTATATATCAAGAAAATTACAAAAAAAAAAAAAAAAATGCAAAATTAAGTCACTTTTGGAATTATCACTATGGAGGCGCCCTGAGCGTAACGATTATTTTCAAGGATATAAAATCACATACCCAAATTCAAATCCACGATGTAGCTGTATGCAATATTATTTCGCACATATACGTTTGGGAAAGACAGGAATTAATCAATTGAGAAAGTCCCCGTGGCATTTTGGCTTTAGGGCTGGTCTCCGATATCGTTGTAGACCAGTTCGAGGTTACCATGGTATAATGGTTATCGTCGTAGGAAATGGACACGGCGACACGAGTTCAAATCCTGGACGAGACTGATTGCATTTCACATTGCACTAATACCCTTGGGAAAGGTATGAATCCAATTATTCTCCCTCCAGCTATGGGTAAATAGTAGGGCAGAGTGGGTTCTTCAGCCTTGGTGAGGCAACTAGTCTAGAGAAAGGAAAACTCTGAATTCAAATCTGTTAAACTCCGCTTAAAAATTGACCTTGTGTCATATCCTTTCCGAGGAGAGGGGTTGGTAAATATGGTAAACCAGTTTGAACAACAGTCATGTTATAACGTTAACTTAAGTGTTATAAACCTGTGAAAGGTATAAACTCCTTAGCTCCTAATTTTGGGTAAAACGTTACCGTTACATTTTATAAGGATGCTGTGGCCTTAAATAACCCACCAAATTTGATATGCCATTGAACAAAGGAATGAAACCAAAACAATAAAGAATCCATCTATTCCCCCCGTCACGGCTATCGGTAAATAGTAAGTCAAACCAGGTACTCTAGTCTTGACTAGGCAATAAGTCTCCGAGAAGAAATCCCTGAATTCCAAACAGTTTTACTTCGCTTGAAAACAGACTTTGTGTCATATCCTGCTCGGAGTGGAGACGTTAGTTAAATACATATACTTAAAACCTTCTAAAATCATTGAAAATACAATCAGTTTTGACACCGGAAAATGGTACTGGAATCTATGCTTTATACATTTATATTTGCAATTATTTCAATTAGAACACGTAATGTGTGTATGGAGTAATAGATATTGAGAGGAAAATTGTTATCGCCAACTTGTGTTCAAATTCAAATAGCTTTCCAGGAAAAACAGTTTTGGAGGAGATTTATCTTATTTACCCAACCCCTCCGCTCGGGCAGGATATGACACAAGGTCAACTTTTTAAGCGGAGTTTAACAGGTTTGAATTCAGAGTTTTCCTTCT
>CAUZXS010001069.1:0-35000 GCA_963585895.1 Sepioteuthis lessoniana | reverse complement strand
AAGGTGCGATAATTCTCACATTTTTTAAAAGGTATTTTTGGTGCGTTCTTCTCAGCAAGGAGGTATCAAGTACCATTTTTAAAGTCTTTGGTATGACGCGACTTGGTATTGAACCCAGGTCTCCTGAACCATTGTTGAACATTCTACCCATTAGCTTGGATATATATATATATATATATATATATTGACGATTTGTTATCGAGATTTTGTATATTGTCTTTGCACTTGTAAATTTCACGGACATTCTTTTCTTGTTCATATTCAGAGTCATATTGACAGTTAATTCAAATCTTACATCATTGAATTAACATTTCGTTACTCTTAAGTTCTGAATGCAACAAAGGATTATGACAAGTCGCTGCATCTTGATCTGACATTTCCAAGATGTGAAGGTAAGCCGACAAAGCAGTATTTATACCGATGACGGGCTCTGGGTTAGTGTTAATGATGCATTTGTCCCCTAACCATGCCTCACCCCGAAATCATCTGATTAAGAGTTGTTTGCTACGCAGCTGTTGTTTTGTTTTCAGTAGCAGGATTATTTATAAATAATGGTGTTCGGAAAGTTACCTAAGAAATAAAAGTATTGCAGAACATTTTTGTTTTGGCAACGCACTTCTACATCTTACAAGCTAGAAAAACATATTCAGGATTTTCAAGTTTTATAAAAAAAAAATTATAAAATTAAACCTGATCGATAAAATGAAATGCGGTTTCTTCCAGGCAGCAGTCGTGTCGATACTGCTGTATGGATGCACTACTTGGACGCTAACAAAATGGCTGGAGAAGAATCTAAACGGCAATTACACAAGATTATTGATAGCAATATTGAATAAGTCCTAGCGTCAAAACCCCACAAAGCACCAACTATACGGCCACCTGTCTCCCATCACGAAAACTATCCAAGTTAGACGAACCAGACACGCAGGACACTGCTGGAGAATCAGAGACGAGCTCATAAGTGATGTACTGCTATGGAACCCCACATATGGCCGAGCAAAAGCAGGACGACCAGCAAGAACCTACATACAGCAGCTATCTGAGGATACGGGATATAGCCCTGAAGACCTGCCAAAGGCGATGAACGATAGAGAGAAGTGGTGAGAGAGGGTCAGAGATATCCGTGCTAGCGGCACAACATGATGATGATGATGATGATGACATTGCTATTCTCTTCCTTCAGGAAACCCAGTCGGCTGGGGCTGTAGAATACACCGGCTGCGTCTATGCAGAGGGGTAAGACTCATCGAATGAATGTCTTGGTTATGGCTCCAGATGGTGAGGATCCACTAGAGCTTTGGGGAATGCGGAGTATCCTTTCATTGCAATCGCTTCCAGGTTCACTCTCGCCCGGAGTGGAAGCATAAGAAAGAGTCCAATCAATTAGTCAGACGGAAGTGGTTGACATTTAAACTGTGCGTAAACAAATGACATGCTTAATTGAAAAGTTTAGAAATAATGGTTTGATCATATAACTGTGTGTAGAGAAATGACTGATGTTTAATTGAATTGTTAGTGATACGTAGCAACAATTGGAACTATTTAACTTTGTTAATTTATGATTACAATTCATATGTCTAATATATATGTATAAACCGGATTTGGCATTAGATGACCAACAAGGATTTATATGACATAAAACCAAACCCGTGAGTGAGGCTTAAATCATTTTGAACAATTCTCGTATACATGTCAGTAAAGTAAGAAAAATTGGCGACCATAGTCCAGGGTGATCAGATGGCTCCATTTTCAATTACTACTACATCGAGGTGTAGGGGAGGGCGCTACTCCTTTCCTTGGATTGCTCAACTTTATCCTTGACACGTACCTTATATTGCCGAGAGTTAAGCAAGGAAGTATGAAGTACCTTTTTAAAAATCTTTGGTATGACGTGACCTAGGATTGAACCCAGGTCTCATAGACCATTGGCGAATGCGTAAAAAAAGTAAATTTCAACCAGTATTAATCCATTTTTTCACAAAGCAACATCTACAAGCCCTGATGAAGATTTACAGTTGAATCAAAAATTTGTTTTTCATGATTGTTTCTCATACAAAAATAATGTTGATAAAATATTTTTTCATTCAAACAAAAGATTGAAGTCGAAACGCGTTATCAAACACATATCTTTCTTCCATTTTACCTTTTCTACGAACATTATGCAGGATTCAACTCATTTCTTCTCTCTCTCTCTCTCTCTCTCTCTCTCTCTCTCACACACACACACACACACACACACACACACACACACACACACATATATATATATATATATATATATATATATATATAAAATAAGGAAAAAAAAATTATTCAATTTTTGTTTTCTTCATACTTCATATGGAATCTTCCCACATTCCGTTCTATGCAACGGTCTTCAAGACGGTGTACCCATATTCGATTCATCAGAAATATTTTTTTTCATGAAAAAAACAAATTTTTGTAGCATGTTTCATTTGAAAATTATCGTTTCAGTTAAATTAATCATCATATACTCTGCCCTAAAAATGATTTTTTTAAAGTTAGGAAGGAGATAATATACCTCATAAACTATAATACATGTAGACTAAGCAGATGATACAGGTCTTCTTTCAAATACTCCTGTCAAAGCTGAATCACTTCTTCCTAGCCTAGTCTAAATAGAAGGAAGCATTGTTCTACATTTAAATCCAAATAAAACAGATTACATGTGTTTTAAATGAGAAGGAGCCATCTCCATTCTATTAGGTACTCATCTTAAATTAGAGGACACATTCACAAACTTCGGCAGCAATATCTCATCTAGAGAAAGCGATGTCAACGAACGCAAGCGAAGGCGTTAACAGCTCTGAAGATATCGATAAGATAGAAGTCTGATCTATCCGATAAAATGAAATGGGATCTTCTTTGAGTGTGTCCAAACAAATGTATGGATGTGCCATATGGACCCTAACAAAATGCATTAAGAAAAAGCTTGAACAAATCCTTGAAGAAATACCCAACGGAACAACAGTTGTACGGCCACTTACCTTCTATCTCAAAAAATATCTAAGTAAGACGAACAAAACATGCGGGACACAGCTGGAGAAGTAAGGACGTGCCAGTGTTGGCCGACCAGTAAGAGTTTTTTACATCAGGCCTATAAGGACACAGGGTGTAGTTTTGATGACCTGCCAGAAGCGATTGAAATAGAGACAATGGAAAGTGAGAGAGAGAGAGAGAGAAAGAGAGAGAGAGAGAGAGAGCGTCAGGGTGATCCAAGCTGTCAACGTGATTTGATGATGATGAAGATGGTCGTATAGAAGAAGAATACATGTAATTTTTTGTATTTCATGTATTATAGTAATATGTTCAACCCAAACAGAAAGGTTACTGAATGAGAAATGGGGGTGTGTCCTCGTGGTTTAATGGTTAAAACGATGGACTTCGGAATCGTAATAAGGGAGTTCGAACTCCAGTCGCGCTGTTACGTTCAATTTCGGACAAATACCCTTGGGAAACGTAAGAACTCCCTTATCCTCCAAGCTATGGGTTAAATAGTATTACTGCTGTTCTTCTTTGGCATTAAATAACCAACAAAGTTTGATATGCCATTAAACAAAGAAACCTGAATGAGAAATAGCCAAAATGGAGGTTGAAAATGAGAGGGATATCTTATAATATTAACATATACAATTTTTGCCAGCGGTGTGAAGAAGGTAACCGCTACTAGTGGGGACTATTTAGTATATTTTCACAATTTCTCACGAGCCCCACTAAACGGGCAAGTATGGCACAAGACTTTTAAAAGTAGACGTAGCCCAGACACGCCCGGCGGCTTCAAAAATGCCTCAATCTCGGTGGACTTTTCCCTATAAAAAAGAGGCTTCAGGCTGATGATGAAGACCTGGATAAAATCCGTTAATTTTAATACAGGTCAAAGACTTACTGATCAAAGAAGGTTGATTTTAAAGAAAGGCTGTTCGTAAGTCCTTGATATACTAGAAATATGTCGATCGGTAAATCGTGATGAATCGACTCAATATGAAATCCATATAGGAATTGAAACACACAATTTTGAAAATAAAATTATCACTGGACCCTGAAAGGCATCATTATTCACAGAAGATTGAAAAATGTAGAAATCTTTTAAAAGATCATAACTGTACAATAGACTGTATGACTATCACTAAGTAATCAAAACTGGAAATAAATAAAGATAGACGGAAAAAGTAAAAGGATTGCAAACTACTCCAATGGATTGAATCATCGAAATGAACGGGTTAATCCATGCTGTAGCAAAACTAGTTATTAATAAAACAAGTACTCCTCTAAGAAACCCAAGAAGAAATACAAAACTTGGATGGGAAATTAAGCTAGAAGCACAAATAAAGAAACTGTAAGAATAAAAAAAAACTAGTCTGAAAGGTGAAACATTCTGAATCGCAATGGAAAGAAAAGGCCTCCAAAAGACAATCGCTGACAAGTCCTACAACACAACTGGAAGAAACAAACCAAAAGAAATTGACAAAAGAAGGAAGACTCTAAAGATAGCAGGACTGGGTCAAATAATACAAACAAAACAGGACATTCCAAAATACCGAAATAAAAGTCTTGCAACTGATGGGCGGAGAGTGAACAAAGACAAATCAGCAACCGAAGGCCAAAGATTAAAAAAAAAAACAATTTTGGGGTGAATATAGATTGTAGAATTTCAGCAAGACCCAAACGTACCCGAATGGATGACAAAAGGGAACATGACCCTGATCAAGAAGGACCCAAAAAGGGACAATCCCAGACACTTAGACCGATAACGAGTTTATAAATGATAAGTTAAATTCTGACTGCAAAGATAAGAGAAGAAGTCTATTACTCGCTTATATGTTGCGGACTTTTTTTTTCCAGAAAAGCAAAAAGCAGCAGCAGGGGAACAAGAGAAACAAAAGACCAGCAATATATAGACGCGCACATCCTTAAAAAAGCCAATGTATCTATGGCATGGATTGACAACACCAAGGTCGGTGGTATGGCACAAGAAACGTAGATAACAGTGTTTTTGATTGTTGAAAATATCTGAAAAATCATTTACTTCATCAGTATTGCTATGAAAAACTAGAGGTTGTAATTACTAATAGGAGGTCAAACACTAGCGGAGATAATATTCGACAGAATCATCTTCTAGGGAGATCTCTGTCAGCACTACTATTCGTTGTAGCAATTATGCAACTTAACCACATACCTATGAAATGTACAGGGACGTACACATTTTATAAATCATTGGAAAAGATAATTACCTTATGTATATAGATGATATAAAGCTATTTGCAAAAAAAACGAAAAAGAACTAAAAACCTGAAAATTACCAATGAGATGTAGGAATGGAATTTGGCATTAAAAAATGCAAAAATAATGAAAAATAGTAAAAGAGCATTAGCAGAAAGAATAGAACAACAAAATGAAGAATTCATTTGGACGCTAGTATAGAATGAGAACTACAACATCTTGGGAATATTGGAATTGGACAACATCTAAAAAAGTGGAGATGTAGGAAAAAAGGTAAAGAGTACTTCAGAAGAACGAGAAACCTTCTCGACGCTAAGCTCCGCAGCAGAAATTCCATAAAAAGAGAAAAAAAACGGGGTCGTCCCTCTTTTAAGATACTCGAAACCATTCATAAAATTAACTATGGAGGAACTCAGACAAATTGACAAAAAATTTGACGGCTATGCCTTACACTTAAGAGATGACACAGACAGACTCTATATGCCTAATAAAGAAGAAATAATGATCTCCAGCACTGAAGATTGCCTAAATGCATCAATATAGGGACTGGATTACTATATCAAAAAGAACAAAGAAATATTAATTACAGCAGACAATTGCAGAATTAAAAAAATAAATACAAAGAGAAAAATAACAAAAGAATGGAAAAAGAACGAAGAAAACAACTGTATAGATATTCCAAGCGATTAACTGGCGAGATTGTACACTAGAAGACGTGGATGTTGCAAGGCTAAGGAAATATCGAGAGGGAAACTGAACTTCTTCTAATAGTAGCACAAAAGAACACCAGAAGTACCAAATATGTTAAATTGAAAATCGATACTATACAACAGTTTAGTAAGTATAGGTAAAGCAGAGAATGTGATGAAACGATAAACCACTTACTGAATGCATTTAACAAGCAGGGAAATAATACAAGTCAAGGCATTATTGGGTAGGAAATGTTATCCTCTGAGAATTATGCAAGAAAGTCAAATTTTGATAGTATTAGCAAGTATTAGGCATAAACCAGAATCCTGTAAGAAAATAAGATGCGTAAATTCTCAGGAATTTTGAAATACTATCAGATCACGTTATCGCAGCCAGAAGATCAGACTTAAAGTTAATTAGCCAAATTAAGAGAATTTGATATCTGGTGGGTTTTCTCGTTTCAGTCGACCACGGAGAGAAAATAAGAGAAAGCGAAAAGGGAGACAAGTACTTTGATATTACTAAACTAAAAAAAAAACAACAGTGGAATGTGCACGTGACGCTGGTACCAATTGAAGTTGGTGGATTTGAAAAAGGTCCATAAAGGATTGGAAAAGGGAGAAGAACATTTGCAAATCGAGGGAAGAACCAAAACCATTCAGACTACAGCATTGTTGACATCGGTCTTAATACTCAGAAGTGTCTAAGAAACAAGCGGAGACTTGCTATCATTCAGACTACAGTGAAAACACACTCGTGTTAACTCGTGGGAAAACTCACAAGGAGTAAAATAACTGTAATTATTTGACAATACTGTCAACTGGTATATACACAAACCAGAATCCGTCTTAGAAAATGACACTATGTGATATAACTGGATCACTGAATGCGGCGCATAAGCCAGGTTTAAAGCGTGTCATCTCGTGGATCTTGCTGTTCCAGCAGACCACAAATTAAAAATAAAATAAAACAAGATAAATAACTGAAAATTTCCAAAGAAATACAAAAGTCTAGAAATATGAGGAAGAAGCGAGATCGTCTTGACCACATCATTGTTAAGATTGGCCGCAATAATCAGGAGATGTTGGGTGACCAGATGAGACTTGTTTTCATTCAATCTTCAGTAAAAAAGATAAATAAATAAAAACAACAACAAATAATACCAGTTACAGCAGGTGAGAAAAACCAACAAATAACTATCATTATACTATTCTTTTTTAAGGTAGACTAATAAATACCTATGTAACCACAAAAAAACGATAAAACAACTCAGAAAATGGAGGAGGGAGGACAACAAACTTGAAATTCGCTGTTATTTTAAGAACAACCCGACTCAAAAAGGCTATAGGAAAAGAATGACATAAATCTGGGAAAAATGGGTGAAATTTCAAACCACAAACCAGAGACTCAATGAGAAAGTTCGGACGAAAATAAAATATTGATTTTTTGACCCTGAAACATAAGACTATACCAACATATGAATAGAGAATCAAGGCAATGAACGGCACAAATTACGAAGATTTACGATTCGCTAATAAGCCGCGAACTGTTACTCGAAGAACAGAAAAGATCTTGCAAGGAAACCAGATTAACAGGAGAGCTACTATACATTGATGAACTCATCCTCAAGGACAGAAAATCTAAAGGGAAAATCTAGCTATGGCATGATTAGAGAACAAAAAAGCATATGTTATGTCCCCGCAAACCTTGATAATAGACTGCCTTAAAGGGTACAAGATATCCGTGGAAGTCTTTAAGTTTATCGAAAATACCATGGAAAACTGGTACGTTGAACAGACATCAGGACATAAAAAGTTTAACTGAGGTGAAAATCCAGCGAGAGATTTTCCAGAACGATGTGCTATCACTATTACACTTTGTAATAGCGATGACTCAACGCACTCACTTACTTACGTAAAGCACAGGCGGATACAAAGTCCATAAATCACAAGAAAAAAGGAATCACCTAATGTACATTGACAACATCAAAGTGTTTGCCAAAAATGGAAAGAATTGAAAATCCCAACACAGGCAGGATATACCGTGAAGATATAAAATGGAATTTGGCATAGAAAAATGTGACATGCTAATACGGAAAAGAGGAAAACGACAAATGACGGAAGGAATAGTACTAAAAAATCAAGAAAAAATCAGAAAGGAAACTTTCAAATACTTGGAAATATTGGAAGGGAACACCATCAAACATGGGAAGATGAAATAAAAAAAATTCAAAAATACCTAAACAGAACGAGAAAACTTTTCGAAACCAAACTATATAGCAGAAATCTCATCAAAGAGACAAATACTAGGCCTGTCCTTCTCGTAAGATTCTCGGGACCACTCTTAAAGTGGACGAAAGAAGAACTCTTAGAAACCAACCAGAGAACATGAAAATTTATTACAATGCGTAAAGCTTTACATCCCAGAGATGACGTACACAGACACTATGCGGCAAGAAATGAAGGAGGAAGAAGACTTACCAGCATTCATGGTAGCGTCGATGCATCGTTAGAACGACTTGACAACTGCATAAAAGGACGAAGAGGGAGACCGATTAGAGCTACAATACAGACAATACAAGCATCAACAAAGCAACAATAACCAGAAAACCAAAATGAGAAGAAAAGCAACTCTATGGACATTTCAAACGACAAACAAACGAAATTTCACCTGAGAAAACTTGGAGATGGCTAAGAAGAAACTTAATCTCTTCTAATAGCAGTACAAACAACGCCATAAGAGCCAACAATATCAAAAGAAAAATAGATGAGACGTGACAAAATAGCAAATGTGGGTTTTGAAGTGATTGAAATGAAACAACCAATCACATAAAATGTGAATGCGGCAATTTAGCCCCCAAAAGAGTATGATTGGCTGGGGAATGTGATCTACTGGGAATGTGATCTACTGGGAATAGTGCCAGAATCTTAAAATTGACCACACAAACAAGTGGAATATGCATAACCCAGAATCTGTCCTGGAGAATGAGGCGTACAAAGTTATCCGGGGTTTTGAGATTCAAACGGATCACCTACTTTCGACCGGACGACCATACCTAGGAAAAAAAAACAAGCCAAATTTGACTTTTCCATACTAGCAGACCACACAGTAATGTTGGAAAATTACGAAAAGATGGATAAGTACCTTGACCTTGCTTGAAACTAAAAAAATATCGAACATAAAAGTGACTGTGATACCAATTGTAAATGGTGCGCTCGGTACAGTCATTAGCGAAGAGACTGGAAATATTACAATATTTCCAGTCTAGGACAAGAGGACAAGTGGAAACCATCCAGAGTAGGGCATTGTTAAGTTCGTACTGAGAAGAGTTGTGGAGACTTGAGGAGACTTGCTGTCTTTCAACGTCCAGTGAGAAGCTATCAGCTAAAGCTGGTGTGAAAAAGTCTCGAATGGTTATATTAATATTAGTGAACAAATACTTTTACTTTCAGCTATTTGACATTTGTATTAAGCTCATGAGCAGGAAACTGAATGAAGAGTTCTTTAAAGTTGTCTAAATTGACCAAAAATGAGTCAGTGCTTTTTGCAATACGTAACACATCATATTATACGACTATTTTGTGGAGACTTACATGTTAATAAATAATATTGATAGATTGATACCTACCGTCTCCTGACGCATAAAATATTTTTGTCCAATTCAGGTTTTTTACAGCTTGTTTTGTGCTTTATGGAAGCATGTCTCCTAGGGTAAGTTCGGTCAACTATACCTCTTGATCAAAATATCTGCTTCCGTATAACCGTATATTAACGTAAGTTTAAACCTAACAAAACGTGATATTGTGTTTTAACATGGATGTACATGACAATGATTCCATTATACCAAACGAGGGTCGTCATTTTTATTATTAAATAATGTTATCAAAGATTTAAGTGTTTTTGACATTCGACATATTATTCAATATTATTCGCAAATTTTAGCATTAGTCCGTGGGCTTAGATTATATATATATATATATATATATATATATATATATAGGTGTGTATTTGTGTGCATTTACATATATATGTGTACGTCACACAAACACGAACGAACACACGCATACACATACCAACATAACACACACACAAACACACACACAGATATATATATATATATATATATATATATATATATATATATATGTGTGTGTGTGTGGGTGTGTGTGCATTTACTAACATATATTCCCAATATCTGTATACTGACAGCACAGCTAATTATGACAAATCACAAAATATATCTGTGTGTGAGTTTGTGCGTGCGTATGTATAGATAGATTGACACTCTCGTAAGCACACACACACACACACACACACATATATATATATATATATATATATATATAAATTTGAACCACACTAATAAGATACTATAGTCCTAATATATTTTACCTTTAGTGACGTGTCGACCTCCTTCATAAACTTTTGCTACGATCAATCCCCACAAATTTTCAATAGGATTGATGCCTGAAGAGCACGTTAGGTGGTCCAGAAGTCTTTTTTTTTGTTCAAGCAAGTTCTTCTTTTTATTGATTCATTGTGGATAGTAGCATTATCTTGTTGAAAAATCCATTCTTCACCACATAGACAACGCCCTTTAATCTGATGCGTTTTGTTGACCACTGACAAATTGTTGTTTATGTTTTCCTGAAGATGAAGAGGTTCCTCAGATAAAAGATCCCCCTCCAATATACCTTGTTGAGTATTTCTCTTCTGGAAAAATTTTCGTGTCAGTACTTCTGAAAGCCAGCTCGACTGTCTTAATTGAATTTCTTTTCTTCCAATAAAATAACTTTTCGCCATTCTTTGGCACTCATAGTTTGATATCAATGAGCACATTCCAGTCGTTTATCATTGTGCTTTATAATTAATCTTGGACGATGAGTTCTTTTCTTATGCTAATTTTTTTTTCGTTGTTTAAATGCCTTCCAATTGTTCTAGTACTGTGAGGAGTATCCACAAGAGATTTTAGTACATTTGATGTTAAATTGTGATGATAATTTTTTCTGGTTTCCCAGTCAGTTTTCTTGTTCCATACTTATTTGGACTTTTCAAGGAATTGCAGATGATTTTACTGCGACCTAAGGACATCAAAATTTCTCTCTGAGATTTTCCAACTCTTTTCATTGCTGTAATCTCGCCTTTCTCGAAATTCAGATAATTAATTCCTTTAGCTAATTACATTTTTAGTATTTCAAGTATTACAGTTTTAATAGCTTTTATATTACGTAAACACTATATAATAATTTTTCAATTAAATATGGTCATTTTTTTCTTTAGTTTGTATTGGTGGTCTTATATCTGTCAAAAATAAATTTCAAAATTTAGCATAAAAAAATGAATTGAAATTTCTTCATATATTAAACTTTTAAGTCTCGTAAATATTTTTTCATATGTCTGATTTTCATATTTTATAAATTGTAAACACTATACTTTTCTTTATTTTTGAGAGTGGTCTTATATTTTTGCCCAGGGATGTAAATTTATATATATATATATATATATATATATATATATATATATATATATATATGTGTGTGTGTGTGTGTGTGTGTGTGTGTGTGCTATCAGTATTGAGTTAATAACAATGGCTGATTTTTATTCGTATATATATATATATATATATATATATATATATATTAGTACTTGGTCTAACTTGCTTGCACTACTGATTATGCCAGCTCACGTGACAAATCAAAAAGGTATTAACTTAACTATTAATTGATATTCTATTTCATTAATTAAGCGAATATCGTAATTAACTAAGAAGCTATCTATATCACTAACTGAGGTAATTAACGCGCTAACAAACAGTCTGCAGGGAGAGGTGCTCATCTTGTTAAGTCAATATTCCGTCTTATTTCTATTATCTCCTACAGCTGGATTAAATGACTTAAATCAGACGCCTTCACTGACCACTCCCGTATTTAATAACCTCTCACTGACCGCATCAGCAGACAGTAATGTCCTACCCTTTAGGCTTGCTCTAAAATAGATGACATTATTATTGTCACGTTGATGTCCAGATCTGATGACCCTATCAATTTAAATTCACGTCTGACACTTCCCTGACCATCTGTATGGGTCTGCCTCTTAAAATCAGCGTTGTGTTCGTTCCCCACCCTTGCTGGTCATTTTAGCCAATACCTAATGCCAAATATATTAAGAATGGTCCGAATGTTTGCGGAATAGTTTTGGCAGTATGAGATTTTACAATCAAGGAAAGAATGGTCAGCATCTTCATTTCGGGGAAAATAGTTTTCTGCGAATTGTTATTTGTGTCAGTGAGTGTGTGATGTGTGTATATGTATGAATGTGAGCGCGCGAAAACGGCAGATCAGGAGAGAAAGATAGTTAGAGATAAAGAGACTGACGTAGAAATAATTAAAGAGAATGAAAGCCCGGAATATTTTAGTGAAAAAAAAATCCGTATTACCTCGTGTATTCCGCACATACAATCACACACACAATTATACATAATTGCCTGCTTATGTTTGTGCGTTGATGTTTCGGATGAAAAGTCCATCCGAAAGAAATGTCCCTAGTTTTTTTTTTTAAAGAAACTAAAACATATACTCTAAGAAGTATCATCCTGGAAAATCTGTTTGTTTCCAAGAAATGCAACGGTTATCTTTGAAGGAAACATAATCAGTGACCTAAGTTCACTTCTTGCATTAGGCAGTTTGCCTTCAACTCTGCGCTTATGAACTAAGGAAAAGCAATAAGCCACGTTTTCCTTAGATCAGACTTGTCTATTTAGCTTTGATTAGGAAACCAGTCAAGAAGTAAAAACTATAAATTTAAGCCAGCTGTACTCTGGTTAAAAATTGACTTTAGGTCAAGACCTGCTCTTGGTGGAGGGAATGGGTAAAAACATATCACAAGAACAATTAAAACGCTGGAGACAGAATATTTTGTCACAAACAAAATGCTCATTATGTTGTTTAATTGCTAAGCAGTAAGATTAACAGACCACTAAAAGTGAGTTCGATTCCCGCTGGTTGCCCTATACGTGTTGACATGTGTTTAACAAATCTTAGCTTGGTAAAGTATAATTTTCATCAACATTTTCCATTGATTTTTATCCGTATAAGGATCAAATTTTACTCACCTACTTTCATGTTAGTAATACCATTTTGTCTAACTTCTTCAGGTGTTTCATGTTGAACTTTAGAGTTTACACAGAATCGAACAGAACCCTTCACTTGAACCACAGGGGTAGGCTGTTCCGCTTTTGTTAACCTTGGGATGAAAATGTCTCGAAGATAAAAGCAATCTGCTTTTTCTGATCAGTGATCATGTCGTTTTCTAGAAAATTTTGTCAGCGTTGACCCAGTCGGCTATAGCTGCAGAATACACCGATTACATCTCTACAGAGAGGTAAGACTCCCCTAACTATTGTCATGGATATGACACTAAACAAACTGATGGTGAGGCTCCAGTAATGCTGGACCTTTAGGGAATGCAGAGTACGTTTTTATTGCCATCGCTCCCAGGTCAACTATGGCCGGAGTGAAGGCACCTTATATGTTCCTATCTATCGGTCAAAAAGAAATCAACAGTGTACTTATGCTGAATTAAATTATTTGAATTAGAACTGTTTATAAGTAGGAAAATGGATGTGGCATTAAATAACCCACAAAAGTTGATAAGCAATTAAACCAAACCGAACCAAACCAAACAAAGTCAAATTAGTCAGTGTCGTCCACCTTTCATCGGCCCGATTAATTTCGTTGGTAGAAAGTTGTGATAAAAATCTCTAGTCAATCATACCTCTGAGACAGTGGCATTATCGACGCACAAGAGAAATGCATTGCCCATCGCCAAACGATGCTCACCACAACTCTTTAGTCACGAGAAACGTAAAATAAGCATTGAAAACTATTTGTGGAGGGAGATTTTTATCCGTATAAGGATCAAATTTTACTCACCTACTTTCATGTTAGTAATACCATTTTGTCTAACTTCTTCAGGTGTTTCATGTTGAACTTTAGAGTTTACACAGAATCGAACAGAACCCTTCACTTGAACCACAGGGGTAGGCTGTTCCGGTTTTGTTAACCATGACCTGTTACAATTGTTAATATATATATATATATATATACAACGCAACAAGTATTCCTTTGTAATCTTACCTTTTGGGGGGATTGAACCTGCAACCTGCAGACGACTTCATTCAAAAGCGCCTCTAAACCAAACGCTTTATCCACAGTGAAATTTTCCCTCGTCGGACAATTCTAAGGGATTTTCGGGAATTATAAAATTTATCTCTCTCCGTCACCTCATGAGATACTTCTCCCCACGCTCATATAAGATTTTTTTACCATAACTCATATTGCATTTTTTATCGAGCTTTTCTGATTAATGTTTCCTAAATAGTATTCATCTCAATACTTGGTCTACTTAACAGGTCACTGTAGCCTAACATGTTCAAGTTTCTGTGTGAGTTCGACGTAAAACACATGAAGAAGGCCGAAGGATATATCGGCCGAAACGTTGTAATTAATACAATAAAAATCAGACCAATAATCCGAATATTCTAAGTAAGAATAATAATCTGGTTTCTCTATTGTGATTAATTGCCTCTTCACCTTTCACGCAACAAATATTTTTGGCTTCTTTCGCGTCGTCCAAACTCAGATCGAACTCCTTAAGTATAAGTTCTCGAATTACACTAAACTGCATGCTCACACAATAAAAAAGCAAATTCACAAGCTGTCAGCGAACCATTTACCACGATACTACCAATAACACAATCTACCTGCCGCACCTTGGACAGCGTCAGTCAAATCGCAAAATAGCACGTATGAAAACAGTGTAAAATTTATGACCCACTCGAGAAAAATAGGAAAGCGAAAGAGAGAGACAGAGACAGAGAGAGAAAGAAAGAGAAAGAGAGAGAGAGAGAGAGGGAGAGAGCGATTGCTTAATATCGATAATAGTTCATCCTATTTACCCAACCCCTCCGCTCAAGGTCAATTTTTAAGCGGAGTTTAACAGGTTTTAACTCAGAGTTTTCCTTCTCTGAGACTAGTTGCCTAACCAAGGCTGAAGAACCTAGTCTGTCCTACTATTTACTCATAGCTGGAGGGAGAATAATTGGATTCATACCTTTTCTCATCATCAAGCCTACTATTCAAAATCTATCTATCAATCTATCTATCTAACTTTCTAAGATTTTTCAGAATTATTGTATAAAACAACGATTTCTGAAATATTCTTCGTTGACTTTATTATTTCTATTTTCAGATTATTGTTGTTAAATAATTAACATTTTCATATCATCGAACAAAGTTAGCAAAATCATGCCCTAAACGGTGAAGTAGAAGATCTTTCAAGATTGGTCAAGCAAGATACAGGAAGGAGTTTAGTTTCCTCACCTTTCCAAACAAGTATCAGATTTTCAAACTGATCAAAAACTATAAAGCTCATGGCATTTGTGAAAATCGGAGAGCAGCGGTTTCCTCGTTATCCGAGCCTCTGATCACCTCGGATAAATGTGAACACCTTATAAATAACCATGCATGCCGCAATCAATGTTGCCTTCAACTGAACAGTAGAATTCTAGGGCATGTACTAAAGGGCGTGACAGTTTTGGCCAACGAGTAAAATTTTCTTAGATCAGGAAGCAATATAGAATGTCTTCCAGGAGCGATAGATGATAGGGTAAGATGGCGAGAGAAAATCAAGGAACACCGTACCTTATAGATTGGTTGGTTGGTTATTTAGGTTTTATGGCATATCAACCTTTATAGGTTATTTAACGCCGAATCCATTTTTATGTTAAAAAAATCCGTTTTATTTCAAACAATTCAGTTTAGCATAAGCACACAGTTTAAATGAAAGTATAGTTTAATAGTGAAAAACATTTCTATTTCAAGCTATTCAGTTTCGTCAAGCAGGTCTAATGTGCTAATCCAGATCAGTATAAGTACAGATTTTGTTCACACATAGTTAAATATCAAAACAGTTCTATGTTAAACAATTCAGTTTAGTGTAAATACAGTTTCAATGTCAAAACAGTCCTAGTTAAATAATTCAGTTTAACATGAGCCCACAGTTTAAATGTACGTATGGTTTAATTGTCAAAAACATTTCTATTTCAAGCTATTCAGTTTAATCGAACAATTCAATTTAGCATAAGTATGCTGTTAGTTCAATTTAACCCATAGATAGGGCCCAGTCAGGTGCTATCACGCCTGGCCAGTGTGGACCAGGGAGCAACAGCAATGAAGGGGTTATCCGTATTCCCTAAAACTCCGGCATTACTGGAACCTCACCATCAGACTGTTTAGTGTCATATCCAGGACACTCATTGCGGGGTGGGTCTTACCCTTCTGCAGAGGTGCAGTCAGTTTATTCTACAGCCCCAGCCGACTGGGCAAAATACCTTATAGAAAAACTGTAATGCCATCCTAATAGAAAAACAGTAATGATGATATTTACCTCATATATAGATAAGGGTGTTCATATCTTTCCAACGGGTATTAATCTGAAAATTATTATAGTTAAAAAAAAAATCATGAAGTAAATATAAATGAAAGTGAACGATCGAATCAAAAAATGGACACTTAATAAATGTACACTATCACCTATCAAGAATCCACCCCCATTAAATAAATTGTCCATTCGAGTTGGCATGCGCAATGAGAAGCAATGATTGGTATTGGGTGTATAGAACGTACAAGAATTGTGGCGAGTCCAATACTCCTCATGAGGGCAAAAGGTAGAATTCGACTGACGACCCCAATTTAAGGATTAGACATATTTATTACGTTCTGGTTAGTCGGCGTTTGTCAAGAATCACCAACATTTAAACAAATCGATTTAATATCGTAGTTATCGGAGTAAAAGTAGTTCTCCCGTCGCGCAGATCGTATTCAATACCAAACAGTTCTGTTAAAGATGTTAAACGCCAGACTGCTTACACGGGTGACTTCTTTACAGTGGTGAAGACTTGTGTCGGACTAGCTACAATTTTTACACAATAGAAGAATGTTTCACCAATGTGCTACAGATTCTTATGAAAAACACTCTTCGACTTTTCGAATTCAGAGATTTTCTCCCACACTTGTCACCCCATGAAAACTAAAGAGCACGATATGTCCTACCATGTTACACATAATTGGCAGTGGGAGAATAAAACACACATACACACACACACACACACACACACACACACACACACACACACACACACATATATATATATATATATATATATATATATATATAGTTTATGGTTATCATTGGCTCGCTTAGTGAGTTAATAGTGTACCACATTTTATGCTATTATCAATGATAGAGCAGTTATACATATAAATGTCTGATGAATGTGTAAGGAATGAAACCCAGGATCACTGACACCACCATGTTATATATATATAACTTTCGAAAGTGCATTAGTACCTCCATAAAAGCAAACCGTCTAGTCCAAGGCCTCGTCGAATCCATTGCAAAAATACAGGAATAAATGAATGTATCCCATATATATAATCATAAACCGCCCCTCACAAACAGGATATCACGCAAGGTCAAATTTTTGAGCGGAATTTAACAGGTTTTAATTCTTAGTTATCTTTCATCTTGATTGATTGTTAAACAATGGTCAAAGAGCCCAGTCTGTCTTACTATTTATCCCCTAGTTGAAGGCAGAATATTTCTAGGAGTATTAGCGCCATGTAAAATGCAAACAGTCACATCCAGGAATATATTCCTTTCCGACAATGATGACTATTACACCACGACCGCCTCTTTGATGTGTATCATGCCTGACACATTAAAAAAAGGGTACAGAATACAGTTATTTTGGAGATGTTTATTATTAATTACAATCATACTTATTTTGCATAAAAGTTGTAGGTTGGTTGGTTGGTTGGTATGAGAGCATGTCAACATTTGTTGTGTTATTTAATCTATAAGTCAGAATTTTTTTCAAGCATTTATATTCTTTCAAGTAACAGTATATATATATATATATATATATAAGCCTGTTAAAAGTCATCTGACGAGACGGGGAGTATAGTAATATTCTCCGCCGAAATAAATATATAATGACGACTTAACCAAGTTTTGAGTTTTCATCAAATTGCACTATATATATATATATATATATATATATTCAATCGATGAAGGTTCTGTGTTTCTTTTTAATATTTTTATACGTAAGGATACATGGCTCCAGACAATGATATTACATCCGATTTTGACAACAGCTTCTTGCCTATAAGATTTTGTTCCCACCATTTCATTCTTTATTTGATAATCTATTTTTATTCATTTACTTTTTTAATCGAGTAAGAATCCATTGAATGAATATTTTCATAAATATATTTTTCATTCCATTGTATGATGGATATCTGAAGAGGTTGGTTTCTCATTTATTGTGTCTTGCTGAAATAAATGTTCAGGACCCAAATGACGTTATTCTGACTTTTTCAAGTATATATATATATATATATATATATATATGTGTGTGTGTGTGTGTGTTAAGGGTCTCCTGATATAGACAACGATCGACTACCTAACAGTTTAGTGAAAGAAATAAAACTATGCTATTGGACTGCATGTAATTTGTTTATTATGATGAAGGCTTGTGAACAGACGATCGACAATTGTAGGATGAGCTGATAACAAAAATATTTGCTCTAATCTGCCACAGTCTTCATGTTTTAAATTCCGTGCTTTTCATTTTCCAAGATCAGCAGCCTTATCAAGACTAAAGGGTTTATTCTAATCCTGCTATTTTGTCAATACCGAACAATAGAAGGATTCACTTCTTTCTTTAGAGCCTTAGCACAAAATAAAATATAAAACTTCTCATCTTGAGTTTGGCATCGGCTCACTGTGTTCATATAACTGTTACGCCACCTGAGCTTCTTCAGTTACCGGGGTTAGCAAATGAAAAACAACCCATCTTATGCAATTTCTTGAAACATTTCTATTGAATTGATGGAATTAATTGACAAAGGGAAGTGAAATTGGGCCACTCATTGGCTATTTTTGAAAATTGTTAGTTTTGGTTTGGTGAGGATTTATGGTTTAGCGGTAGAAATGTTTGTTACCATTTTAGCGAAGGTAATGTTATTACGTGCGTGTGTGTGTTATTCCCTCGCTAAGTGTTGTTGCAAAATAAAGGAGTGGCGAAGACGGAGATGCCGTTATCTTTTATTTGAAGGTTTTTAATGGCAGCATGGCATAAAGGGTTTACATTTATGTTGCAAGTCTCGTAGGAAGGAAAGAAGTAAGGGAACGAAATGAAGTTGTTATGGAGTGGAGAAAGCATTTTAGCAGCTGAATGCCTGAGCAAAAAGTGCATTGTTAGGTTAAGGCATTATTGGATGCGCGAGGGAGATATGATCGCCATAGTGTAGCAAAAGTAGTGTTTGCCGTTTGAGGAGAGAAACATTAAAGTCACTCTGAGTTTGTGGCTCTGGATGTTTCGGGGAGAAATGTGAATATCTCCAGAAAATGTTGCTCTATGAAGAAGTAGCTAGGTGTCGGAGTGAAATATTGGATCGCAGTAGACATAGCCAATTTTGTGGGTGACGTAAAGTTGTTCCGGTGTGTGGCGTATTGAATTTATCTAATTCATATTCAACTGGGAACCCTTGGTCTAATAAAAATAGACGCCAGGGGTCCATAAATTTGATAGTTTCCTTCATGGTGCTATGATGCTGTGGAAAAAATAGTCCGGACTGAATAGGATTAGTCATCCTGATTGGGTGAAATTATGCGTCGACCCTAACGGTCAAATTAAATTACGCACCAGATGCGAAATTCTTTCTGCCACAATGGCATATAAACCAGTTTAGGTCACTTAATGCTAAATTTTAATTTATATATATATATATATATATATATGGTTTCTAAACATATTTTGTACATAACATTTTTAAACAAGCTTGAGTTCTTTTTCACCAAATGGTTTCAAGTATTCCTATATAAAAGTCACACTTTAACATCAGTCATTTGTTTGCATACAATTTGTTCTATTTGATCTACAGATAGGATCTATTCAGGTGCTACCACTCCGGGCCAGAGAAGACCTGGGAACAGTGTCAGTGGAGGGGTACTCCACATTCCCCAAATTTCCAAGACTGGAGCCTCCTCATCAGATGGTTTAATGTATCTCAAACAAACGTTTGAGAAGGGTTAACCATCTGCAATCCAAGCCATCAGGACTCTGAAGATTGTTAATGTTTGTAGACATGAGCATAATCTTAATTTAGACTTTTCGATAAATGAACTTTTTTAAAGTCTTGTTTCAAGCATCTCTTTTTGAAATGTCACCGTTTTGACGTTGACAGTTTTGTCGCAAGATTCATGATAAAATCTGTGTATTCAAATTATTTCTGAAATGATTTATAATCATTCAAGACAAATTAGCCATGTAGTTTTGAGAAATATTCTGATTTTTGAACGGACAGACTTACTTATACGTTTGTATGACTCATAAAAAATTCTACCAAGTTTTACGGTAAAAGTAAATAAATTTAGCGACAGAAGTCACGGGCGACCAGAAGGCTCCCTTTTCAATAGCTACTACACCAAGGTGTTGGCGGGGGGTGCAACTTCTTTCCCTGGATTACTCCATTTTACTCTTGATACGTATCTTATATTGCTGAGTGTTAAGCAAGGAGGTATCAAGTACCATTTGTAAAGTCTTTGATATGACACGACCTGAAATTGAACACAGGTTTCCCGGATAATTGGCGAACACACTACCCACTAAGCCTATGAGCCGGTAGAAAAAGTTTTACGGTAACATCCCTTAAAAAAGCTAAACTTGACCAGGGGTTAAAAAAAATCACCGAAATATTTTTGTATGTCTGAAAATATTCTAAATATGACAATATAGATTATACTACACTCTCTCTCTCTCTCTCTATATATATATATATATATATATATATATACTATATATAAAATTTAAAAAAGAATCCTTTGGATTGATATGTTCCAAAATTAATTTGATATATATATATATATATATATATATATATATATATATATATATATATATTCAAAACAAAAATGTTGGTGTTGTCCACTTAAATTAATTCAATTCAGTTCTACATTGGCTTGTTGGAAAGCATCCATAATCATCATTTTCTTTAAATTACAAATATTTTGTCACCGAAATTGATTTGTAATATTAATATAAGGTACATGACATGCATACATCTTTTCTTTTTTTTTTTAAAAGTCATATTTTTGTATACATTTAATTTATTTCATTCTGTCATGTGCAATAACAACGCATTCAAAGTCTTATTCTATATGTCATAATCAAATTGTTTTTTTCCTCTCTGTCAAAAGTCTAATAGATATCAAATTATTTCCAACATTGGGCTATTCAGAGTTCATCACTAGATTCCTGTTAAAAAGACTTTCCTATTATATCGATATCGTGCTTTTTGATGAATTAGCAATGTCCATTCTAAATTGCCCAGTCGGCTGGGGCTGTAGAATACATCGACTGCTTCTCTGCAGAGTGGGTAAGACCCCCACACAACGAGTGCCCTGGTTATGGCACTAAATAATCTGATGGTGAGGTTCCTGGGGTATGCGGAGCACCCCTTCATTGCCATTGCTTCTAGGTCCACTCTTGCCCGGTGTAGTAGCACCCTATCTATGGGTTAAATAGAACTAACGGCATAATTATACTCAACTGAATTGTTTGACTGAACTGAATAGCTTGAAGTAGAAATGTTTTTGGACAATTAAACCATACTTACATTTAAACAGCATTCTTATGTTGAACTGAATTATTTGAAATAGAACTGTTTTTGACATTGAAACTATACCTACAAAAAACTGATTTGTTTAATATCGAACTGTTTTGACATTTAACTGTGTGTAAACAAAATCTGTACTTATACTGAACTGGATTAGCTGAATTAGAACTGCTTGACAAAACTGAATAGCTTGAAATAGAAATATTTTTAAGGATTAAACTATGTACTCATGCTAAATTGAATCGTTTGAAATTGAACTGATTATTTGCATAAAATGGGTTTGGCGTTAAATAGCATGCAAAGGTTGATATGCCATGAAACCCAAGTGACGACAACAACAACAACCAATTTAAATGTCCAGAAAATAGTCAATTTATCATGTAGATGTTGCGACTGATGAATAAAATGTAATGGTTTGAGTGTATAAGACGAGGAGAGTTCATATAATTTGCATTGAAATATTCCATAAAACCACTAACGATATGGGTAAGGCTTATCAAATAATAAGAGGCATTTATCAAATAATTATGAAGCATAATTTTGCATTTCAATCAGTCTTCTTTTTTATATGCCTACATCTAACCAGATACGCGCGCGTGTGTGTGTATGTGTGCGTGTTCATTTTAAACATTTCATTTTCGAAATAGAGACGAAAATCGAGCAAAAACATTTTAGAAATAGGATGAAATTACATTTAAATTGCGACTGTTCTAGAATTAACTCGTATTTTGCTTATCAAATTAAAGAAAAATAAAAAGGATGTATAAATATTTTCTCTTCGAAAGAAAATTAGGTCGTTCATTCTAGACAAAAATTGATGTTTTCACCTTGACAAAAATGAATAAATAAATAAATGAATAAAATAGAATAAAAAATTTAAAAAAAAAGATAAATATAGCTCAAGTTTAAGTTATTATTCCCATAATTTCAAATTGCAATGATCGAGTCTACATTTTTACGTGACAGGCGAGGAGTCAGTGGAACGAAAATTAATTATTAACGTTCAATGAAATTACCGGTGAAAACGTCCGGCCTTTTGGGCTCAGAGCCAAAAGCAGCTTATTAGGTGCAATTTCAACTCCCGGCAACGGACGAAGACTTCCGGTGGTGTTACCGGAAGCTTGTTATCAAGAGTATTGTTGAAATGATGGTGGTGGTGATGAGATCCCGAAATAACTTCAAAAGCCACCCAACACCTATGAACAAACGGAAAAGCCGGGTTTGAGACGAACATTGAGAAGGTATGATTTCAAGGTATAAGATTTTCAGATTTCGTTACTTTAGGAGGTAGGGAAAGGATTTTGCGTGACTCCCTTAGTCCCTTGAAGCTTAAATTGCCTAAAGCATGAAATAACCTCGGACAAACCATACCTTCCTCTTGGTCAACATCGCTAGCGTGGGAAAAAGAATGAAGGTTGTTGGTATGGGGGTGAAAAGCAAAGGGCCTGTCAGTTGATTTTTAGTACAGGAGGAGGCGCAAACGAGACAACAAAAGATGGGGAACGGAAAGGTTAATTATGTGAAGAATATCTCAGATGGTTACGGTCAGGAATAGTAAACGAAGAATGCCAAAGAAGGAGAAACGGCATTAAATAGGTCCGGGAAAGTCTGGAACTAAGGCATGCGTGGTACCCAAATTTGGTTGACCAAGGACTGGGGCTCCTTTATGTTACAAAAACATTTGTGAGAACTGGGGCCGGGTGGAGAGGGTTACGTCTGATGTTAGATTGCTGGTAGTCAAAATGGCAGTGACTGAGAAAAAGGGGAGTTATCGCAATACAGTAGATGAGCATTTTTGTAAATTTTACCAATACAAACAACCTACTCAAGATTGGTAAGCTGTTATTATGAATCTGATACTAGATAGATAGACTGATAGATAGATGGTAGGGATTTACGAAGCTCTTTGCTTCGATGTGACTCAAGGCCAAATGAATGGGGCACCCAATAAAACAGCTGTTTATTCGACAGTCTGACGTTGTACAAGGAGGGGGATTTCTTTAAGCACTAGGCCTGTCAGCGGGGCTGAGACCCCAAAAGAGAATAGTTCTGAGTATCACAGTGAACTGCATCTGATAGTAATACTACAGCTCTGGACATTGGGTGTGCAGAGTACACATTGCCAGCTATTAATCCCAGGTCTACTCTAAAAGCAGGGTGGTATTATTAGTCAAGGTCCAATCGACGATTCAAAATCAACAGTTCAAAACGTATTTGTATATAGTAGGACGATCTGAAATACAAAAAAAATTCTTGAGAAACAGCTGCTCAAAAATTTAAAAACTGAACATAAGTCGAAAGCAATACTCAAACATCTTGGCAGAAAATAGCCCAGGACAGGTTGATATGCCATTACAATCAATCAGTATTTTAACACTTTTATGATTATACTTGTGTTCCTACGTATTGTGGTTGCGATATATTTCATTCATGTCCCCACTGGGCTAGTGAGTTGAGTGTTCGCCAATGGTCTGGGAGACCGGGTTTCAGTCCCAGGTCGAGTCATACCAAAGACTCAAAAAATCGTACTTGATACCGTCTTGCTTAACACTCGGCATTATAAGGTAAGGATCAAGGGTACAGTGGAGCAATCCAGGGAAAGGAGTAGCGCCCTCCCCTACACCTTGGTGTAATAGCTATTGAAAAGGCACCTTTAGGATCGCCCTCGACTACGGTCGCCAACTTTACGTATATATGATATATTAATGCGGAATAGACAGAAAGATAAGCTAAACACATTCATAAAGATTTAATATATATATATATATATATATATATATATATATATATATATATATATATATATATATATATATATATATATATATATATATATATGATTGGTATTAAAAGACCGAATGAACAAACCTATCCGTCTCGTTATAGCCAAAGTGCAAACCTGGAAACTCGAAAAAAGCAAGTTCGAACCCCAGTCGCACAATTACGTTAACATTTGGACTAATTCTCTTTCGAGAGTTTTGAAGTCGCTTATATCCTTAATTATGTAATGAATAGTATCCTTTTTTGTTCTTTTGATAGGGATGGCTTTGGCATTGAATAACCAAGGAATGTTGCTATGCCATTAAACAAATAAACTAAAGAAGAAAAAATCTTAAGATAATAATAATAATAATAATAATAATAATAATAATAATAATTCTGGAGTAATTGGTGTATTTTTTTATTGAAGTCTTAGTAGCAAGAAATCTCCTCAGTATTCCAGAACTCTACTAAGTATTCTAAATGATCTCAGCAGTATTGTAGTCAAGAGGAATCGATTCTTAATCTGATTTTCAGTCACCTATCCATTCTTTCTGGTTTTCCAGGGTCATCACAAAGGCTGCTATTATGATTGGTGCTATTGCCACTTTCTTATTCCAAAATCTTACTGTTCTCAAGCTAGGCGGAGGTACTTATCCAAATTTCCGCTTTCATTTTTATTCTTTATTTTCTGATGGAAATACCAAATACTGAAGTTGACAATCTTTGCAAAATTAACAATTTGCATGTTGATGCCTTGTAATCGATTTTATTGCTGAAATTTGAGTCGCAAAATATCTTCTCAAGTATCCGTCATCAATCTCTGTATTCTTAAAATAACTTTGAATCATCACGAACTGATTAATCTAAATTCCGTTAAATTAGTTGACTCTTTAGAGAGTTTTTAATACCAGCTTTAGCTGACGGTTTCTCACTGAAGTTTAAGTGTAAGCAAATCACCTCAAGTCTCCAGGACGCTCTTCAGTATTCTGGTCGATCGTAATAATATTGTAGTTTGGATGGTCTCCACTCGTCATCTTATTTCAAAGTCCATCAGTCCCGGTATCAATCAATCCTTTGGTGACTGTACTAAGAACACCAATTTATTATAATTACTATTGTTATTATTATTATTATTATTATTATTATTATTATTCTCATGAGATTTTCCCCCATCAACTTTTGCTGATTTTGTTTTTTCACTGATGTTTGTGTGACAGCAATTCCCCTCAGGTCCCCTCGACTTATCTCTGTATTATGACTGATCTTAATAATGCTGTAGTTTGAATGGTCTCCACTTGTTACCTTATTTCCAAGTCTTCCAGTCTCTATACCAATTCTTTTGGGATTGTTCCAAGCGCACCAATTACAATAGGTATCCCCGTCACGTACATATATCCTATTTTTTAAATTCTCAGGCAAGGTCTAAGTATTCATCCTTCATATCACTTTCTTTTAATTTCACTTAGTTATCTGCCAGGACGACAAAGTCTACTATTCACCAGGTCCCATTTTTTTAAAGTTTTTTTTTACCTATCATTAGGTCTGGTCTTCAGGCCAGGTTTACGTTTGCTGTAAGTATCTCAAAATCCCGGAGAAGTTTGCGTGTCTCATTCTCCAGGAAGGATTATGGGTTTTGCATATACCATCTGGTTGCACAATTCCCAGTCGATCACCTTCCTCGCTCAGTTGTTTCTAGTCTTATACAGTTTTTACGCTATATTGATGCAGCCGCTTATTATATAATCGATCGTTTTCTCTCAATCACCTCATAATCAACATCTATTTTTTGCGCCTTATCTATTTTCGCTTTGACATATTTGGTCCTTGTTGCTTTGTTTTGATCTGCTATTAGCAGAGGTTTAGCTATTCTCTGAAGGATTCCTTTTTAAGCTATGTCCAAGTTTTCTCCCATGAGATTTCGCTTGTTTGTCGTTTGAAATGTCTACCTATACATTTGCTTTTCTTCTCATTTAGTTTCCTGTTTATTGTAGTTCTGTTGCATGCTTGTGTTGTCTGTATTGTTTTTTGAGCAATAATCAGTCTCCTTCTGCATTATTTTTATCGTCTTCTAGTCGTTGTATCGATGCATCAACGCTATCTTGAATGCTAGCGAGTCTTCTTCCTCCCTCTTTTCTTGACACATAGAGTCTGTTATGTCATCTCTGGGATGTAACGCCTTATGCATTGGCATGAGTTTTCGTGTTCTTAGGTCCATTTTCTGAAAGTCTTCCCTTGTTATCTTCAAGAAATATCCCGATTATCTTACAAGGGGGCTTTATCCCTTTCACTATATTTCTGTTATATAGTTTGTTTTCGACTAGTTTCCTTATTCATTAATTGTTTTTTTATTCAACTCCACTTGTATGATGGTGTTCGCTTCAAAAAATTCACAAGTACATTTAACTTTTCTTTTCTCCGAGCGTTCTGTTTTTTCTTGGTTTGGTACCTCTGTTCCTTCCGTCATATGTCGCTTTATTATGATTATGATTATTATTAATATTATTACCATTCTCGCGAATTTGTCGCACTGGCGTTGGATGATGGTCTTTCACTGGATTCTGAGTGAAAGAAAACCTCAAGTGTCCAAAGGTCTTCTCACTAGTCTGACCGATCTTAACAATGCTTTAATTTGAATGGTTTCGTCCTCCAATTTCCAACTCTTCTCACTCCCTTTTTCAACCCTTTGGAGACTGTGCCAAGTGCATCAGTTACAACTGGTATTACCGTCACTCACATGTTCCACAGTTTTTTAGTTCTCTAACAAAGGCTCGATATTTAGTGAATGTGTTTATCTGTGCCTTTCTTGATTGTACTCAGTGCTCCTACTATTACTGGCATGGTAGTAGTTTTTAGATGCCACATTTTTCCTATTTCAATTTCCATGTCATTGGATATAATCATGTTATATTTTTGGACTGATATATTATTATCAGTTGATACTGACCTAATAATTAGAAGGCAGATTTTTCTATTATAGTCAATCACCATTATATCTACTCTATCGAACTCCCTGGGGATTAAGTGAAAGCAAGTATCCTCAAATATGCAGTATTTTTCTCAAAACTCTCAGCTCTTCTGGTGTATGGATATTTCAACTATTTTCTGAAACCTTTCAGTCATCTGCGTTTGTGTTTTACAGCTCCAATAGTTTCAAATATGAAAACAGTTTTAATTTCTTTTTCAACATTTTTTCCTAAAACCAAATCCTTATAATTTTTTAATTGATCTTCGTTTCGTAAACTTCAAATTGTAATCATATTTACCAAACCCTCCGCTCGGGCAGGATACGACACAAAGTCAATTTTTAAGCGGAGTTTAACAGGTTTGACTTCAGAGTTTTCCTTCTCCTAGACTTGTTGCCTCACCAAGGCTGAAGAACCCAGTCTGTTCTACTATTTACCCATAGCTGGAGGGAGAATAATTGGATTCTTACCTTTCCCAAGTGCTATGTGAAATGCAATCAGTCTCGTCCAGGATTTGAACTCGTGTTGCCGTGTCCTATTCCTACGACGATAACAATTACACCACGGGCACCTCCATGAACTTCAAATTGTAATCATTTGGAACAAGGACGTTCATCCATTCATCACGTTTTCTTTCCTCTGCTTACATTGATCTTAATTTCACGGTTTGTTTTAGCTTGGTTTCTTTGTTTTAATGCCAAAAACCATCCTTGAAAAACAACAGTATTGATAGTATTTAAACAATACGTGGGGATTATACTCATCCGAAATAATACTAATCCGAAAGTGAACGTTATAGCGCGACTAGAATTCGAACTCGGCTTACTACGACGTCTCAATCCAGAACGTTTACCACTACGTTATGGTAACTCCTATTATTAGGATAAGTCATCGGCATTGGAGTTAAAAAGTGTTTACTTTCTATATATATTCTAATAGTGAGAGATAGCGGCGCCAAATTCTTATATTACAATTAATATTGTAATTAAATGCAGCTTAAAACTGTTAAGACTAGTAGATATCAAGTTAGAATAACATCCTGAAAGGGTCCAGATTTTCTTCACTGTTCTTGCTGTGATCCACATTACCACCACAGCGTTTTATTTATTTTTTTTTATCCTCGACATTGATCTGAGAATTATGAGCACAGCAGGCATCGAGTTTGATTTGTCCTAATATTTATCTATTCATCTTTTTACAATTTCTTCAATGTGACTTAGTGCAATTACGTTAGTATTCCATTTCGTTTGCGTTTTTCGCGCCAGCGTAAGCTGGTGCTCTTTCACTAGATTCCTAGTGACACCAAGTCTCTTCAGGTGTTCTGGGATCTTCAGAATATTCATGTGGATATTAACAATGCTGCTGTCTGGATGGTCTTCATCCTTTCTATAATCTATATTTCCTCGTTTCTTTTCTTCTAAGCCTTTTGGAATAGTTTCTAGCACATTAATTACAAATGGTATCACCGTCACCCACATGTTCCTATTTACACAACCCCTCCGCTCGGGCAGGATATGACACAAGGTCAATTTTTAAAGCGGAATTTAAGAGGTTTGAATTCAGAGTTTTCCTTCTCCTAGACTAGTTGCCTCACCAAGGCTGAAGAACCTAGTCTGCCCTACTATTTATCCATAGCTGGAGGGAGAATAATTGGATTCATACCTTTCCCAAGGCTATTAGTGCTATGTGAAATGCAATCAGTCTTGTCCAGGAATTGAACTCGTATCGCCGTGACCATATCCTGTGACGATAACCATGTTACACATATTTTTAACTCCCCGACAAGGTCCACGTTTTTGTCTAATCTTCTCTTATTTTCTTTGTCATCCTGTGTTCCACTGGAAGAACAAAACTCACAATATTTTTTTGTTTCTATTGTTAATTAACAGTTGGAGGTGCCTGTGGCGTAATGGTTATCGTCGTAAGAAATGGACGCGGCGACACGTGTTCAAATCCTGAACGAGACTGATTTCATTTCATATAGGACTAATACCCTTGGGAAAGCTATGACTCCAATTATTTTCCCTCTAGCTATTGGTAAATAGTAGGAAAGACTGGGTTCTTCAGTTTTGGTGCAGCAACTAGTCTAGGAGAAGGAATACTCTGAATTCAATCAAATATGTTAAACTCCGCTTAAAAATTGACCTTGTGTCATATCCTGCCCGAGCGAAGGGGTTGGTAAATATGATTAACACAAGGTCTGCCGGGATTAATTAATCCGTTTGTGTCTCAAAATCCCTGAGAATATTATGCGTCTCATTTTTTTAGACGGATTCAGGCTTCTGTATATAACATATCGCATTATGGTCGAATTTTTATTCCTGGTTCAATTTCCAGTGAATAACCTTTCCCACCCTGCTCTGACAGTTTTTGTGCTCCTTTTGTTCTAGATTGCTGTATTCGCTTATTTAATAAATGATTTCATCTCTTTCTCCACGTTACTTACACTTGGTATTCTGTTGCGCAGAAATAACTTTCCCCTTGATATAATTGGTCCTTATGGCATTATTTTGAACTGCTATTAAGAGAGACTCAGATTCTTTCTTGAGGTTCCCCTTCTTAGTCATGTCTCGTTCATGTCATGAGAAATCTAATTAGTTCGTCGCTTGAAGTAAAGTACAGCAGTTTTTCTTCCCATTTTTGATTTCTAGATTATGTCCTTTGGCTGTGTGGCCTTATGTTGATATTTCTGTAACTACCTGTTGTAATTAGTCTTTTAATAATTGCTACTACGCAATACACAATTCTGACGTGTTCTCATCCATCGTCATTTCTTGGCACATACGGTCTCTCTATGTCATTTCTCAGGTTTAACGCCTGGTGCATCACCATCACTTTCCTAGTATTTGTTCCAATATTATCATTTACTCATTTAGAGTTTTTCATATCAACGTTAGGTGATGGTTTTTCACAGGAGTTTGAGTGACAGCAAGTCTCCTCAAGTCTCCAGGACTCTTCTCGGTATTCTGGCCGTTCTCAATTATGCTGTCGTTTGGATAGTCTCAACTCATCCGCCAACTTCCAATTCCTCCAGGCCCTTTAATAATTCTTTAGTTACTGTGCCAAAAGCACCGATCACAATTGGTATAATTGTCACCTTCATATTCCATATTTTTTTAATTCTCTAGCAAGGTTGAAGTACTTATCCTTCTTTTCACTATCATTCAGTTTTATTCTTTGGTCAACCGGGACAGCAAAATCGACAATTTTGCATATTCTCTTTTTTGA
This sequence comes from Sepioteuthis lessoniana, assembly GCA_963585895.1. Lineage (NCBI taxonomy): Eukaryota > Metazoa > Mollusca > Cephalopoda > Myopsida > Loliginidae > Sepioteuthis > Sepioteuthis lessoniana. The sequence continues at coordinate 4,375 of CAUZXS010001069.1, read as the reverse complement.
TTGTTGATTATTATTATAAGGTCTGGTCTTCTGGCGGAGATTAGGTGATCCGTGTGTATGTCAAAGTCTCATAGGAGTTTATGTGTGTCATTTTCTAGGACAGGTACTGGGTTACAACTTGAGAATTTTTCACATCAGCATTAACTGATGATCTTTCACTGGAGTCTGAGTGACCATAAGTCTCATCAAGTCCCTGGGACTCTCCTCAGTATTCTGGCCGATCTCAACAATGCTGTAACTTGGAAGGTCTCCACTTAGCCTCTTATTTCCAATCCCTCTAGTCTTTTTACCAATTCTTTGATGACTGTACTAATAGCATCAGTTATAATTGGCATAACCGCCACATTCATGTTTTACGGTTTTTCCTATCTTTTAGCAAGGTCTAGGTACTTTTTTTCACTCTCATTCAATTTTACCCAGTGGTCAGCGGGACTACAAAGTTCACAATTCTACAAGTTCTCTTTATTATTATTATTATTATTATTAGAAAGTCTGGTCATCTTGCCAAGATTAGATGATCCGTTTGTATTTCAAAATCTCAGAAGAGTTTTTGCGTTTCATTCTCTAAGACAGATTCTGGGTTGTGGATATAACATTTTTGGGTGGACAAATTTCAGCTCCTCGCATAGTTTCCTGTGGATCAGCTTGCCCATCCAGTCGTGTTTATTCTTATACTCTTTCTGTGCTAATTTGCAGCATTCACTTATAATATGATTGATCCTTTCGTCTCTACCTCCTCATTACCTAAATCTGCTTTTTGTTTCGTCTTATCTAATCTTGATTTGATATAATGGGTCCTTATTGATCTGGGTTGCTATAAGAAGAGATTCAGTTTCTCTCTTAAAGTTTCCATTTCTCAGCCACATCAAGGTTTTCTCGTGCGAGATGTCACTTTTTCGTCGCTTGATACATCCATTGAGTTGTTTTCCTTCCCATGAGTGACTGCACTTTACCTTAGCTATAAAGGTTTCTACCATTTATTACTGCTGATCTTAAAAGTGTTGTTGTCTTGATGATATTGGTTCTTCTTCTTATCTCCAATTCCTCCAGAATCTTTTCCCAAGTCCTTGGCGTCTATTCTGAGCGCATCAACTCCACTCATTATCAAAGCCACCGAGGTCTTTGAAAGATTTACCGCTCAATTGTTAGATTTATGCAATTGGCAAAGTCTTTGTTTTCCTTTAGTTTCAGTCTGTTGTCTGCTGGAATAACAAAATTCACTGGATGAAAGTTCTTTTTCTTCTGATTTAACACTAGGTTTGTTAAAGAGACAAGGGTAACTCAGGATCAGCTGAAAAATCAACATTATCAAGACAAAAACACTTTTTAGGTCAACTAGAATACTTAGACGTGTCTTGAAACCCTGGATAGACTTGCTCTAACTCGGATTCTTATGAAAAATCACCCGTTAAAAAGGTATGAAAATCTCGCATAGAATGAAAACAATGATAATTTCATATCTAATCTCCAACTTTATTTAAAAGTCGAAGACATTTCCAGCGATACACCTTCCAAAAATATCCAAAGAAAAAAAAATCCTTTTTCTCTCTATTTCTACTGTTTCTTTTATTTCTCTCTTTAACTTTCTATCCCAGTTGAAAGAGAAGGATGTACTGAGTTATAAAGGAAAAGAGCAGTTTTTATTTGCAAAAAAAAAAAAGTTTTAAATATGTCTGAGTTCCAATATGAAAGAGAAGAAAAAGAGAAAAAAAGAAAAAGAAAAAGAGACCGGACGAGGCTAGGAGGGTAAGCATTTTGGCGTTGGATCACTTAAAATGGCGTCAGTCCGTTTAGTTTTCGATCACATCCCATTCTCGTCTTTTAGCCCCGGGAGCATAAGAGGGGAACGAGACGTGAGTAGAGATGGGGATAACAAACAATAGGCGCTCGTCGACTGTGAATCAGGATGATAAAGAGGAATCGTGGGAAACTGCTGGAACTTTTCCCAGGAAAGATCACCATCTTCATTGGATCATCGATACTGATAGAGTCCGAAATCCAGACGCGTTCTTCATTTTATTGCTTTTGCGTTTCTAGCAGCCATTTCTTTTTGCTATTTTTTTGCTTTTATTATCTCCCTCTTTTTCCTTTCAATTTCGTTTCGCTCTCTCCTGTTTTGACTATCTCTCTCTCTCTCTCTCTATCTCTCTCTCTCTCTCTCACTCTCTTTCTACATATAGATATATATGTCAATCTCTCTTGCTCTCTCTCTCTCTCTCTCACTCTCTTTCTACATATAGATATATATCTGTCAATCTCTCTTGCTCTCTCTCTCTCTCTCTCGATATATATATATATATATATATATATATATATATATATATATATCTGTCAATCTCTTGCTTTCTCTCTCATTTAAAATTGATGCCTACCTAGGCTACTGTGTGACCTGCTTTCACGTCAATATTCAATTTTACTCAGATTGTTTAAGCATCTAATAGACGACATTGTTTTCCGTTTGGAAGAACGGTCTATGATGATATTGTTGATTCTATTCAGTAATGAGTCAGAGATTCAGAATAGCATTTCATACTTATCTCCGTTCAATCGAACACTTGGATGATTAAGTAAAAATGACGTTAAGTACAAACTTAGATTTAAAAAAATGTCATTCATTTTCCGATTCTAACTTCGAACGCAATCACGTGATTTAGTGCTTTGTAGTTACTGCAGCTATTACTATAGGAATAGAGTCAGATACTTAGAATTACCAATGCAACAAAAAGATTTAAATACTTACGCCAACACCTCGACTCTCTATTTTCCATTCCTTCTGAATAATTCGACGAACACTTCCTAATTAAGACAATTAAAACAATCATCTTCCAAGAACAAAATAACGCGCACACACACGCACACACACACACACACACACACATATATATATATATATATAAACCACTTCCACAATTTTCTCTCTTGATGTAGAAACGTTCTATTTAAGTACTTGGGTGATGTATCCAATTGCAGATGATTAGTTTTCTATTTTTTTTAAAATTTCAGTTAACGTCCAGTTTATTATATTAAAACTGGTTTACGACTATTAGTTTTCGATTATAATGTTTTAAATGCTGAATGGATCGGGTGATCTATTATAGATATAATTTTATGCTGGACTTGATAGATAAAGTTCACAATTATTGATAAATTCAAATTTTGGGAACATATAAAATAGTTGTCACCAAACGTTTTGGACGAGATGATAACAGAAAAATTGAGCATCAATGTTCAAGTGATTCTCTGTATAGTGCTCCCCAAGTTTGATAGGAGATTTTTTTCTTTCTAGACTGGCTGCTAGAGAGCATAATCGTCCCTACTTTGTTCTCCATAGATTGATTCATGCCTTTCCAAAAGGCATTAACGCAGATTGAAACATTAACCTCAAAGAGCAGTTGGCTGGGGATGTATAATAGACCGACTGCGTCTCTGCAGAGAGTAAAGACCCCTACCGACGTGTGCCATGGACGTGACAGTTAAAATATTCGGATCGTGAGGTTCCAATAATACTGGAGATTTGGGAAAAGAGAAGTTTTTCCTTTCTTTACCATCGCTCCCAGTTTCACCTGGCCCGGATTGGTTGCACTTGAGTCCTCTCTATCGGTAAAATAGAACTTTCTTACATTTAAACTGACAGCAAGAAAAGGACTCATGATTAATAGTATATATAATTATTTGTGTTAGATGGAAGTACTTGAAATCATTTAATGTATACAAATAATGAAAAAATGTCATGTTTTATATGCCGTAAAACCAAACCAAAACAGTCCAACATCAAAAGAGCCAGTATTTTTGAAATCGCCAATATGTGAAAATAACGCATAATATATATATATATATATATATATATATTTCTTTAAGAAAAAAAAAAAAAACAAAAACCAGTCACATTAGGATTATAAATTTATTTCCATCCTGTTATGGGTTTTGATATAAATCAAAAACACACACAAAAAAAAAGATAAACTAACAGTGCTTCTTCATATCTAATAGGTAAAAGAATTCAGAATAGACACAGGAAAGAAGGGTGGGAGGTGGTAGAAGAGGGGTGAAGAGTTTTCTCCTCATTTAGCCCCCACTTCCGTTTTTCTTTAAATGCCGATTAGAATTATAGTAAATCAATTAAAATTTTTTTTTTTAAATCTAAATACATTTCATCTTAAAACTCCAGATTTAATACTAATTTAGATAAATACGACGTTATTTAATAACCTTACGTAAGTATACAGTAATACTTATATTAAATTAAATTCAAAATCTAAAATTAAGATTTTTAATTTCAGATTTTATATTCGTGCCAAATAATTCAGTTACCCTTCGATTGAAGAGTACGTACACATCACATGGTTTCCTTCTCATCTTTTTTTATTTTGTTTTA